>VNJU01005332.1:0-14010 GCA_008042675.1 Drosophila seguyi | reverse complement strand
GGGGGGGGGGGGGGGGGGGGGGGGCGAATGTTTATGTGAGGGGGCACAGAGCTTTCGCTCCCGTCCGCGCTCGCCCCGCTTGTGCGCTTACGCTCTCGGCCTCCCCTGTGCCCACTCGCTCCGGAGCTCGGGTTGTAACCGAGCTATACGGTCGGCCGCGGTTGATCTCCCGCGCTCGCTTTGACGAAGCATATCGAGCTGGAGCGCGGCTTTAGTTTTAAGCTTTTTTTTAGTCGATTTTGTCAATCGACATCAACATCTTTAGCAAATGATGCAAAAGTCCTCATCTTCCTCGTCCGACGACTCCTGCTTCTTGGAAGGCTTGGACACGTTTTGGCACGTTTTGACGGTGTTTTTGCTGCCGTTGATGTGCGACCGCGCTTCAATGATTTTTCGGCTGCCGTTGCCGTTGACTATTCTTTGGCAAGCTTATAGAGTCTTGCCAAATCCTTGATCGCCTTAGTCGCTTTTTCGCTTCCCCACAAACTACATCGAAGAAAAGCATAAAAAGACTAATAAACAAGGAAGCTAACTTCGGCATGCCGAAGCTTAAATACCCTTGCAGTATTAGAAGGAGAAGAAAAAAATGTTCCTATTTTTTCTCTTTTCTCGGATACTGACAGTTCAGCCGCCCTAGGGGGCAGGTATCCCAAACGCACTGCAATCCACCCACTTCGAAAATGCCAACAGTTCCTCAAGCTTAGCGCTGAAAAGAGGCTTTGCGCGGTTTTCGTCCACCGCTACTGTACAAACTGTTTGGCCCACGAACATTCCGAGGGAACCTGCCGCAGTGGGGATCGATGCAAGACGTGCAATCAGCATTATCATACGCTCCTGCATCCAGTACCTTCGCAGCATCGGGCACCTCCCTACTCCTAAATTGCAAATAACGAACCATCACTCACGCTTTATTCTTCAACCAGACCAGATCCAATGTCAGCACTTCCGCGCAACGTAGTTCCTTGCACAAGAAAACGTATCCGAGGTACTTGGTCCCGCCGTAGCCGAGTCTGCACGGAATTCATCCTCTCCGATCACAGCAATTCCGACCAAAGGCAGACGTTTTCGAGGTACTTCGTCTTACCATAGCCGAGTCTGCACGGTAGACGTCCGAACTGGAGAGATCAACACACCCTTACGCTCCGATCAGCTTCGTTATCTCAACGCCGTGGGATGCGCCCCGTTCACGGCGTCTGCTGCCTCTCCTGAGCCTGCCCCCAGCTATAATTGGACGACAATGTTGCAACCCGAGTGACTGCAAGGGGGGGGGGGGGAGAATGTTTACGTGAGGGGCCACTGTGCCGTCTCCGCGCACAGAGCTTTCGCTCCCGTCCGCGCTCGCCCCGCTTAAGCGCACGCTCTCGGCCTCCCCTGTGCCCACTCGCTCCGCAGCTCGAGTTGTAACCGAGTTATGCGGTCGGCTGCCGTTGATCTCGCGCGCTGGCTTTGACGAAGCAAAGCGAGCTGGGGCGCGGCTTTAGTTTTAATCTTTTTTTAGTCTCATGTATGAAGCTAATAAACGCTGTATGAATTTGCCAACGACGCCCCCGCTTCTTCTTCTTCCTGGATTTTTGGGTTTTTTCCACTACTTGCCCTGCGCCGTGGGAAATTGATTGCAGCTTGGTCGACTCTTCGGTGGACTAGTCAGGCCTCCCTACAACAAACTAATAATATAAACTAAACAGTAACAAATGCACTAATAACAAATGATTGCGTATTAAAACTACACTCATCCCACTAATTTAATATTTGCTAGTGCATCCCTTATTAGCAATAACAGCTGCGCAGCGTTTTGGCATGGAGTCAACCAGGTCCTGGCACCGTTTTGGGGATATTTTGCTCCAGGACTCCTTAATCACGGCCCATAGCTTTTCGTTATTAGTTGGCTTAGAAGCTGCAACTGCCTTTTTAATATCCGACCAAAGATTTTCGATGGGATTGAGGTCTGGCGACTGTGCAGGCCACTCCAGAACATGAACTGATTTATTTTGGAACCATTCCTTGGCTTTCCTGCTAGTGTGCTTGGGGTCATTGTCTTGTTGGAAGACCCATTTAAGTGGCATATAGTATTCAGCGAAGGGTAGCATCACCGTCTCCAAAATATTCACATACACATGTTGATCCATGATGGTTTTTATCAAATGTATTGGTCCAACTCCATAGTACGAGAAACAAGCCCATACCATTACACTGGATCCTCCGTGTTTAATTGTTTTTATTGTGTAATTTGGCTTATATTCGGTGTTCCTAGGACGCCTTACATACGATCGAGATCTTTTGCCACCAAACATAACATCTGACCCTAAAATGTTTCTCCATTTTTTGCATGGTCAATTTAAATGATCTTTGGCGAACTAAATGCGCATGGATATGTGTCTCGCATTTAAAAGAGGGACCTTCCTTGGACTGCACTCTTTAAAGCCAATGTCCCTGAGACATGTGCGAACTGTTTGAACTGTTGCGGATATGTTAAACTCCTTTTTAAGTTTGGTAGCAGCTTTAAATGGATCCTGCTTGCTCTCGTGGACTAGCCTGTTGACGGTTTTGTGCGCTCAGTGATCGTTTTCTTCCACGTGTTTCGGGCTTCTCATTGAAGTTTTTTGCATTGCGTATTATTTTGCTGGAACACTGAAGCATTCGACCAATATTTCTATATGACTTTCCTTCAGAAATGAGTTTTTTTTTATCAAGTCACGTTTTTCTGCAGTGCAGTGCTTTTCACGTCCCATTTTAATGATTTTTTAAAGTTAATTTTGTACAAATTGTGTTCGAAACAACAGAACAAATGTCAAGCTTCATAACCACGTGATTTCTACTAAAAAAAAAGCGTGCAATAAGTATTGATTATTTGAAAAAAATCGATAGCGGTGCTATTTTTCTTTTTGCCTCACTTTAGACCTTGCCGCTCAAAAAAAAAAAAATAAAATAAATAAAGGTATGGACAATTCAAAATTCTTTCGTTATTTTTGGATGGGGAAAATATCTAGCATTATGCGAAAAAACGATATTTCGTACTATCGGTACCGCAACCTTAATTTATTTGATCAAAAATAAAATTTAATGTTAATGTTGAATCTCCGAATTTTTTGATTCGTAATTTGAACCCTCCACGGCTATGTAACGGTACGAGATAAGTCATCCACAAATTGTTTAAAAACGTTATGAAGTCATAATTTTAAATGGAAAGTTCCGAGGTGGAAAGATATTGATACCACGAATCCCTATGATATCTACAGATATGCCAGTTCAATTTAAACGTATTCAGTTTCCGATAAAATTGCCATTTGCAATGACATTTAATAAGTCACAAGGACAAACAATGTCAATTTGTGGCTTAGATTTAGGCACACAATGTTTATCACACGGACAATTATACGTGTTAGCTAAAGATGGGCTAAAAAAGAATATTGTTGACGCTATAGCATTGAAGAATTAATATTGTTTGTTAGTGGTAGTGTGAAGTTATTGGGTTTTAAGTGACAGCATGTTTTTGTTATGTGCAAAAATGAGCTTCGAAAAATGTAATTTTTGTTTTAAAATTGAATCTTTTACTGAAAAATTTCAATCGATGAAACAAGTTTATGGCTATGACTGCCTATCCCGTAGCAGAGTGACGAGTGATTTTAACGTTGTAAAAGTGGTCATGAGGACATAAATGAAAATCAAAATTCGTGATCCATCAAAATTGTGCGTGAATTCATAGAAAATTAGACAAAATCATCTTTGAAATTAATGGAAATAGAATTGAACATCTCCAAAACATCGATTTATCGCATTTTGACCAAACATCTGGGCTTACGAAAGATGTGTGAAAAGTTTGTTCCGCACAAATTGACTGGCATCCAAAATTGTTTAGAATCAAACCGATTATTTGACCAAAAATCACATTTTTACCATTAATACCTCACATGATATGGCTTGAAAGGAAGGCGACGACCGCCATCCTCAACGCTATACAGACGTATTACATAAAAAAGTTATTCGATATCCTCTTTGAACGAGCAAAACGTTGTATTCGAGCGGAAGAAGATAATTTTGCAAGCAAGCAAAAAATTAAAAAAAAAACAAACAAGTCGTAAAATTTTTTCGATTTAAATTTGAAATCAAAAAATTGGTGGTCCGATTTTCAAAATTGTAGAATATTTTTCGCTTTGTAAAACGGGCACCTTTGTCTGCCCGAAATAAAAAGTAAATGCATGTTTTTAAATCAAACCAGATTTTATTTATTAAGGGAAAAAAATAGTATACTTGGTGGTCTATTGATGTTTGTTACACACCACAACAAGATCATTCTGGCACGTAGTTATTTTATAAAAAATGTATTTCTGACCCCACCTCAAATTTGACAAACCAAATTTTGCAGTCGGCAACAAGAAATTTCGATTTGGCCAAATGTCGATAAGCACGTCGCCAAAAGTTATCGCGAAGGTTGCCATATTGTTGGTGAAACGAAACAGGCTGGTAAAAGTCCTTATATAATATAAATGAATTCTTTGATAAATTTAAAGGAGGGCCGTAAATGTTGTTTATGAATACTGCTAGTTAATTTACTTACTTTAACGGTCAAAATGCTGTACAAAATTAATTGTGAACATCGGACTTAAGACTGTATAAAATGTGGCAGCTATTTGTGTGGAAAACTTCATGTCTTAAAATGTATGTAAAAAAACATTATTTGATTTTATTCTAGTTAGCGATGAGCTATTATTTCAAGGGACAGCACAAATGAAGCTGTACGTTAACTAAACATTCCGATAGCAAAAATTGTGCGAAAACCGGAGCACCTAAAAACGAAATCGACAAATTTTGGCCAAATTGAAATCGAAAAGAAATTGCGATTACCTGAGCATGCCTGAATATTCGTTTTTTAATAAAAGTCCTGGAGCTTTTTAATTGCTCTTGTATATAGCGTTCTTCTGAACAGAATTAAAATGAAATATCATGCACCAGTTTTTTTTTGCATTTTAGCATAAAAACTATGACCTCCGGTAGATAATTATTTCTCGCATCTGACAAGAACAACAAAGCAATAAAATAACAAGGTACAAAGAATAAAATTATCAAGTGCAATAGTGTTATTTTGATTGTGATTTTGATTTTCCTTTTCCCTCTAAAAAAAAAGCAAGACCACCACCTTATTAGTCGTCGAGCATGACAGTGCACAAAATAGTTGCGCCTGCATCTTTGAACTACCACACAGCCTGAATCGCTACACTACCTGAACCGAGATCAATTGGGATGTAGATTGAATAACTTTATTGTAAAATAACACTAGTTTTCTTAATCAAATTTTCTGGTTTCTTTCTAAATATATACCTGTGGATAATTCAAATTGACATTAACTCGGCTAAGCATAGCCAAGACAAATGCAGCTGTTTTGCCAGTTCCTGACTGACTTTGTGCAATCATATTTTGCGGGGGATCTGCAAGTAGAGTTGGTAACGCCGTTTCTTGAATTTTAGAAGGTGTGTTAAAACCCATGGCGTAAATGCCCTTCAAAAGTTCAGGCTTTCTGAAAAACAAAAGTATAAGAATTGTGCAAATTTTAATCAAACGAGTATGTTTAAAACTACAAATAACATTTACTTACAAATGGAGAGCTTCAAAAGTTTTTACAGAATGCAAAGGTGAATTTGGGTTCTTTTGTTGAATGTCGAGGGACAACTTTGTGTTTACCAATCCCTTTCCCAAAATTTTAATTAGTAAACTGGTTTCTGCGGGACTGAAAAAAATAAATATATATTGTTCTTTAATAACTTACTTATTTTTTTATGGTTCTAGTCAATTCTTATGATTATTACAAGTGTCATTTAATTATTTTCTATAGGAAAAAAACGTAAAGTAAATAAATACATTATTTTTTAAAATATATTCGCAATTTACTTGTTTGAAGGGCTCGGGGTTTCCAAATCAAAAAAAAAAACAATATAACTCACTCGAACCACAGGAACAAAAACGGGGATTTCAGTTATTTTGTAAAGTCATTCCATATTCAGTTGTTATGTATTCTATAAATAAATCTAACTGGGACCTTGGTCGACTATGAAATGCAAGCCGACGATTAAGTATGCGATCGATAGCCATAAGAGAAATGCCATCTGTGTCGTTTCATTAATTGTAGTCGATCTAGCCCGGTCCGTCTGTTCGTTTCTCCGCCAACTAGTCCCTATTTTGCAGTACCACTTGTCTCTGTATTCAACGATTCATCAACAACCGACGCACTATGGTTCAATAGATAGAGATACTATACAAAAATCCAATTTTTCATGACAAAGGATCGTAAAAATTGTTATTGCATTCGACAGGTAATAGTTCAAAAGGGTTGAATAAATCATTCAAATCGGTTAAATATTTAAGAAGTTACACGTGTTCAAAGTTGAACCTTTTTTGGGTTGCACAAAAAGCAGGTAGTTTGTTTTTAGCAAACTGCAGACTTTGCGGTCGATTTTTAGGTAAAATATGTAACCGACCGGCTTGGTTATGGTCTCTATCGAAAGGGCAATCTAATCTCGGTAAAACGAGGATAGAATAAAATTATAATAATATCTTTTGCACGTTCAGGTATACCTGTTTTACCGAAGTACCATTTTTCACCTATTTTTTCAACTTTGATGGAATGTAAAAAATGAGTTTTCCACGGTTGCTGGGTTTGGCGTATGAGATGTTGTTCTTGAATATGTCCTTTATCATATTAAAAAAAAAATTTTGCGCCTACTTGCGCTTAAGAAATTTCAAGCATAAGATACTTTCAACTCAGCGTAAAAAACGCGCGGTTTCGTGCGAATTCTGCTACAAGCACAGTACGAAATTGTGTGGCGGGCGTGCATTTTTTCTATATTGGCGGATTGTTTTTTATTTCCTGACTTTGTAAGGACCTTTAATGATATGAAATGAATGTATAATGAATAATTATACTTCAAAAATATTAAATAAAGCCAAGAACAAGGAATACAAAAAATTCAGGTACTCCAACACCGTGAAAATATCAAGGAAGAGAAAAAATACGGATCTATTTCGTATGCTGGCGGCATCTTCTGATCCTTTTCTGGCTTCGCTAAGAAAGACTAGATATATTGATAGTTATGGTCCAGATTGTTCTGTTATTTTAAATATTGTAGAATGAGATGAATTATTTGTTTAAAAAATGTAAAAATATATGAACAATTTTACAAAATTACAATTTTTTTCCTTAAAATTTATTTTTTTGTTCGTTTTTAAAACATTAAATATGCATCATATTAGCATTATAAGAAAAAAAAAACAAGAAATGTACTATTCAAAATTGGATAAAAGCTGAAAAAACTGCCTCAGAAAACATTAATTTTCGATTATAAAATCTACTATTTATCACACCACTTAATCGAAAGGTATTAAAATTACCTTTCATACCGACTTTTGCTCAGGAATCTAGGATTACTCAGAGGCGTCTAGGCTGAGGAAAGTCATCTCGACGACGCCCCCTAACACGGGCTTCGTCAAGCGTCCTGACGACAGCTGGACGACCTCCAGCGAGGAAGCCCTTGGGGTTCTTGTAGATGCCCACTTCCCTGTCTGCACGTCTCAGAGCAGCCCGCCCAACCCCCCGACATGGCGGGGCACGTCCAAATTGGGATACCCCTTTAGTGAAAGGAACATCAATTAGGCAATTAACATCTACAGCCCATACAAATCCCCAGGGGTGGACGGTATCATACCTGTACAGCTTAGCTATGCAGCTGAACTATCCACGCCCTGGCTTCGACTGATCTTTTCGATCATCCTCGCCACAGGGGTCATTCCGAGTGGATGGCTCCGCTCAAAAGTAGTGTTCATTCCCAAGGCAGGCAAGCCTTCGCACTGCACGCCCAAGGACTACAGGCCGATAAGCCTCTCCTCGTTTCTACTCAAGACGCTGGAGAGACTCATTAGTCTGCTCCTAATAGTAACTATTCCCCAATCATCCTTAGCAGAATTCCAACATGCGTATAGGAGAGGCAGATCAACAGAGATAGCACTCCATTCGCTTACCTCATTAATTGAAAAATCGCTTCACGAAAAGGAGTTCACACTCGTCGCCTTCTTGGATGTAGAGGGCGCTTTCAACAACATCCTCCCAGGTTCAATCACAACGGCACTGACAAAGCTGGGGATTGATCAACACACAGTGGGTCCCATCGACCGGACCTTGCGTAGCAGAAAGGTGGAGGCAACACTGGGGGGTCAACCATCTCCAGACATGTCAACAGAGGCACACCCCAGGGTGGAGTTCTCTCCCCTCTCCTATGGAATGTGGCGGTCAAAGAACTGCTACAGGGCATAGAGGAAGGCGGCTGTCGGGTTGTGGCTTACGCGGATGATGTGGCTTTAGCGTTCACGGGAAAATTCCCTCAAACCCTTTGTGACAGGATGAGTAACAGCCTTCGGTTTCTGGCGGATTGGACTGCCTAAAGCGGGCTGGGAGTAAACCCAGCAAAGACTGAACTGGTCTTTTTACGAGGAAATACAAAGTCCCCAAGATGGTACCCCTAGGCTCTGCGGGGTACCTCTCCCCCTTCAAAATCATTCCAAGTATCTAGGTCTTATCCTAGACAGGAACTTTAAACCTTAATACGGACGAAAGGGCCAAAAAGGCCACAATCGCGCTCTATACCTGCCGTAAGGCCATCGGGCTAAAATGGGCAATGACCCCAAAAATTGTCCGTTGGCTGCACACGGCTTTTATCCGCCCGATACTCCTCTACGGAGTGGCAATCTGGTGGCCTGCCTTGCCTGGGCAAACTAAGAAGGATTCAACGCATGGCCGAGATCTGTATAGCAGGGGGCCTTTCGCACGACTCCGGGGGACGCATTGGACGTTCTCCTGGACATCCTCCCAATTGAAATAATAGGAGAAATGACCGCGTCACTTTCGGCACTCAGGCTGAATGGCGCGGGCCTGTGGAGAAAGTCGAGTTTTGGACACACGAATCTCGACTGCACTCCACACATTATTGAGGGGAGCACTGACTACTGTGTCCCTTCTGATTATCGTATCACACCGTTCCAAGTCCACATTCCAGACTGAACGGAATGGAACCTGAAACTTGACTAAACGTCTCTTTTAGGCTACCCGACCACTGCCGTGGATCAGCTCCCTCCATCCGGGGGTGGAGCCCCAAATTGTATATTCTCGGATAGTCAGGCTGCCCTGAAATCACTTGAAGCCATATCTTCAAACTCGAAGACTATCAACGCCTGCCGCAGATCTCTTCACGAGATGGCGGAGCAGTACGACCTACATCTCATCTGGGCCCCAGGACATAGGGAGATCGAGGGCGATTGCGCTGCAGATGAGCTGGCCCGGCAGGGTACAACCTACCCTCTTCTGCCGGAGAGGGAGTCACTTGACATGCCCATGGCCACTCGCAGACTTCTCTGTAGGGATCACTTCCACTCCCTGGCGGACAGGAAATGGGAAAACCTAATAGCCTGCCGCCACTCTAGAATGATCTTGCCTAGCCGATCCACCAAGCGCTCCAAGGTGCTAATATTACTAAGCAGGGAAAGCTACGCCCTTGCCGTCAGGGCATTTACTAGTCACTGGCTGCTTGGCACCCATGCGTCCAGGCTGTGCATCATAATGACTTTTGCAGAAGCTGCAGGGATGAGGAGGAGGAGACTGTTCTTCACCTCCTCTGCAACTGCCCAGCCCTAGGCAGACGAAGACTGGAATACCTGGGCCACTTCGTCTTTGCGAATCTTGCGGAACTAAGCAAGACACCTCCGAGGCAGATATCCCGATTCATCCAGGGATCGGGTTGGTGCTCTCTTACTTAGGATTAGTTTTTGGGCCATGAGAACCTGCTACAGACGGGGAACTCAGCCTATGCGGCATCACAATGAGCCCCTTTAGGGGTGCCTAGCATAAGAAAATTATAATTTTTCCACCTTTATTTTGTTATTTTCGGCTCCTTGGATAAAGGCAATTACATCTTCCAAAGTCTGAGAAGGGCAGAGCGGCAAAAAAAAATGTGTTTCGTAGGTGAGACAGCTATAAGGGCTTTTGGCGATACAGACTGATTGTCTGTATTGCCAGTATCGGCCGGTAGTCCGGTCCTAGCACCCTGGGCAGATAATATATCGGGGCTCTGAAGGGTCAATATTTGAGACCCCCAGGGGACACTGCAATTTGACCTCAAAACCCTTGCATTCAGTCCTGAGGTCGATGGCTGGGCCGAGGGAGGCTGCTGTTGGGAGCCCGCAGCGGGGTTGAGGGATCCGTCTGTATGCTGCAGACCAGTTGCGGTTTTTTGAGCCTTTGAAACTCGTTTAATAGCATTAGGCTATTAAATTGATTGTCCAGCGCCAAGAAAATATCTTGGAGCTTTACGAAAACTCAATAATACTTCTTTAAAACAGTTTTTGGTTTGCGCATAAAAGACATAATTTCTCTTTCCACCTCGCGACAGTCCTCACAGCAGTAACGTAGACCGGTGTTTTTTCTTACATCGTCTATATCACCGAGGCAGATAACTCAATTCATCCATGGATCTGGTTGGTCGTCTCTCATGTAGGATTGATCAGCGGCCAATGAGAACCTGTAGCGGACATCACAAGGAGGAAGAGCTACATCCTTCGTTAAGCAGACGAAGAAATTTAGAGAGGTGGCTATAGACGGTCTGGCTATGGCTCTGGTGGAGCTCATTGACGACGGGGGCCTCCTGGCAGAGAAATGGGGAGAGAAAGAGGCCAAGTTGTCCGACATGGTGACCTACAGGTTGGTTGCCATGCCGGGTGGTTCTAACCATTTTTTCGACTCTAAGGACGTGGTGAGAGGGCACCTAGTAATGAGATGAATCTGCCATTTGACCTCAGAACCCTTGGATTCAGTCCTGAGGTCGATGGCTGAGCCGAGGGAGGCTGCTGTTGGGAGCCCGCAGCGGGGTTTAGGGATCCGTCTGCATGCTGCAGACCAGTTGCGGTTTTTTGCGCCTTGGAAACTCGTTTAATAGATTTAGGCTATTAAAATGATTGTCCAGCGCCAAGAACATATCTCGAGTTTTACGAAAACTCAAAAATACGTCTTTAAAACTAGAGCTGCGAAGAAATCGATTTCAACATCGATACTATCGATTTTTTTTTTCGTTCGATTATCGATTTGGTTTCAAAAGAATCGATGTATTGTCGGCCTCTATAGGGAAAGAGTCCTATCACAGCTGACAGCAGAAGAGGATCTAGAGCTCTTGTTTTAATCTTTTGATTGTTCAACAACTAGATTCTATGAAAGTAGTTCTGCCAGTGTCATTAAAAGTTCTTTTATCTGCTGATATTCACCACAGCCTAAGTGATATTCACAAGTCGTTAAAATCTTTAGATGGAGTGCAGATGTGCAACTATTTAATGGAGCAAATAAATAAACGGCTGTTTCAGTATGAAAACAGGACAGTGCCTAAAATGTCTACAATTTTGGATCCAAGATTAAAAACTCACAAACTCACGGTTCTGAAGATGGAACTGTTTGATTTCGTTTATGAGAAAAACATTTCTTAAAGACACCCAAATCTGATGCAATAATTGCTCTCCTGCAATACTTGGAAAAGCTCAAAAGCTTGCTTGCTCAATGGCGAAATTATTTAAAATTATATGTTATTATTTACCTAATAATTTTTGTTTTGAATTTAAAAAAATACAAAAATTAGACCATTTTCAGAAAAAAAATGTAAACAAACTTTTTCGATTAATCGATTTAATCGAATTTTTTTCTGAAAAGATCGAAAAGAATCGATGCTCTGGGAATCGATTTTTTCGCAGCTCTATTTAAAACCGTTTTTGTTTTGCTGCATAAAAGACATTATTTCTCTTTCCACCTCGCGACAGTCCTCACAGCAGTAACGTAGACCGGTGTTTTTTCTTACATCGTCTATATCACCGAGGCAGATAACTCAATTCATGCATGGATCAGGTTGGTCCTCTCTCATGCAGGATTAACCATCGACCGATGAGAACCTGTAGCGGACATCACAAGGAGCCTTCGTAGGCTTAAGTGGACGGTACGGGTCTGCGAGCCGGTCGTCACCGTCCTAACCTAACCTAAAAAACCTTTTCTAAATTTTTAAATAATTACGACAGTACCACTTACAAAAAATATCAAGTTCTCAATGCTATAGCGTGAACAATATTCTTTCTGAGCCCATCTTTGGCAAAAGCAAACAAACTGTATGGTTTACCAACTCTAGAGCATGTCACGTATAATTGTCCGTGTGAAAAACATTGTGTGCTTAAATCTAAGCCACAAATTGACATCCTTGTGACATATTAATAGTCATTTCAAATGCCATTTTTATTAAAAGCCGAATACATTTAAATTGAACTGGCATATCTGCAGGTATCATAGGGATTCGTGGTATCTTTCCACCTCGGGCCTTTCCATTTAAAATTATGACTTCATATCGTTTTTAAAGAATTTTTGGATGACTAATCTCGTATCTTTTCACAGCCGTTATGGGTTAAAATTACAAATCAAAATAATCGGAGATCCAACCTTCAATTTCA
This sequence comes from Drosophila seguyi, assembly GCA_008042675.1. Taxonomy (NCBI): domain Eukaryota; kingdom Metazoa; phylum Arthropoda; class Insecta; order Diptera; family Drosophilidae; genus Drosophila; species Drosophila seguyi. Next base: position 1,500 of record VNJU01005332.1, on the reverse strand, counting down.
AAGTATGCGGTGACATATCCGGGAAATTTAATGAGTCGAAGAACTCTTTGGAAAGCCAGCCATGATTTATATACCGTGTGTGTACATCGGGAAATATGAGCTCAATGAGAGCCTGTTGCGAATTGTATTATTGACCATTTGCATTAATATTTTAAACTATTTCTGTGGCTCCAAAACGATGTCATTCGAAAGCATGAATTGAATGTTCGAATTGACTTAAGGAACAGGTTCGAATCTGGATCCGTGCCCATATGTAAACCATTCAATGGTTCAGGTGGCGTTTCAATATCAGATAGATCCACCTCGCCAAACGCGCAACACATCCCAGCTGGTTCATTTGTGAATTTGAGAGCATGACAATGCGGGCATTCCTTGTCCATAGCACCAAATATAATTTTGAATGAGCATAAAATTCAATATCGGGATCAAATGAATCCAATGTAAATGCTCGATGTACCTGTAGGCGGTCTTGGTCAGTTGTTCTGCGTCTATCGAGTTTAATCCTGCGTGATTGTCGATGTTCTAGTCTTCTTGCTTCATTGCGTTCGGCTCATGTATTTTTTTTTGTGACTGGCGCAATAATTTAAAAGTATTATATATTTGTAGCGCCAGGATAATAAATAAATAAATCTAATATAATCTAAATCTTCTGATTGTTCTTGACGCAATTGCCCCATGCTCACTTGCGCATCAGTAAAAAGTTGCTGGATCTGTTCCTCGAAAAATGTGCAACGAAGACGAATAGACAGGAAGAGGACTACAAGGACACGAAAATAATGCACGGGTATAAGTAGATGGAATTAGGGGGAAGGTGTGGTTAATGGGTCCATCAGACCAAGACAAGATGAGCGGAGCATCAGCATCAAGTCGACTCGTAGGTGAATATCAATTTGATAGACACCAGCTTCTCCTCGGAGAGGGTCCTCCGCGCGGTACCTCCTAGAAACGTACTACGGTACGCCTAATGCGAGCGGCAATTTCTGTGAAACCCCCAACCTACAGTTCCCATGACTCCAATTCCCTTCCCTCAAGTCAGGCGTGTTACGCGACCCGTGCCTGCTGGCTTACAGGTTCGCAGCTGAGGGGTTAATCCAGCTGTGTCCGAACGGAGCCTTCCCAGGGCCGGGCAACCCTGGCTCGTAAGTGGCCCCCGAAAACTGTCGGAGATGGACGAGTGGAGTTGCTAATGCCTACGCAGGGCTTATCTTCTCAACCCATTATCGACGAGGACGAGCTGCTGATCCCAAGTCCGGCCATCAACGCTGTGTCGATAACCGAGGGGGGCGCTAGCACTAGCACCCCCCAAGCCGTAATGCACACAGGTGTGGCTCAGTTGGGCACCACCTCAGGAACTAAAAGCGACAAAGATGAGCCGCTTTCACATTAAAAGAAGCGTGTGAGGGCACAAAGGACTCGCTTTATTCTGGGCAAGATTGCGAGAACGAGGCTGAGGGCAAGGTAGAGACGCCACCGACAAGGTGAAATTCATCGCAGAGATCG
>VNJU01005330.1:0-92389 GCA_008042675.1 Drosophila seguyi | reverse complement strand
AACAGTGTGCTTCCTCTTGGCTATTTCGGAGAGGAAGGAGCGGAATCTCGCAATAAATTTTATAAATCTGATCGTCTGCATCACGCCAGAAAATGTGGGAGGGTTGAAAATTTAACAGACGTGTTTCAGCGAGCTACAGATACTTCTGATCCGATTATTTCTTCAGTGAATTTGGATAGAAGAATTCAGCGACAGAAAAGAATGTGTCTTCCATTAGATGTTTTGGACCTATTAGAATGCCCATCAAATCCCGATGACCCCACCGCGGGTGAGGATGAAAGCAAATTTAATGTTGTGGACTTCGTACATCAATATAATATTGAGTTGGAGAACGAAGAACAGGACTTTTTCTAAAAGGTGTGTAGGGAAAATATATGTCTTAATATACATTGTTAATAGTCTTTAATTACAGGGCCACAAGATGCTTTAGATGGGCTTTATGTTACTTTAATGTTTACTTTACTTATGTTAATTTACGTTGTTAAAGGCGTGCCACGCCCACTATTTTCCAAAAATTATAACCTAATACTGTCACAGAACTTTTATTTACTTTTTAATTAATTCTCTAAAAACCTAAATAAAATTTACATTAGTTAAAAAAAAAATGGGCGGTGCCACGCCCACTATTTTTCTACCGATAAAAGATATTGGTCAACTTAATCCGATGCAAAAAACAGAAGTCAAAAATCTTGCTCCGTTCTTGAGTTATTAATTTTGGTCACCAAAACTGGTCAAATTACCCATAGTGCCCTGGTTTAGTACACCTACGTTATTACTAATAATGTATTCAAAAAGGCACTCACCCCATTTGTTGATGTTACTGCTCCCCCAGACCGTGTGATGCGTATTAGGCATCGCAGGCGATTATCCATCTGAGGCGGTTTCTCTGGCAGGGCTCTATCAGGGCACAGGTAGCCGCCGTTGGCACGTCCTCCGAGTCGCCGGGCAAATAGGCGGAGGCCAGCACTGCCTCCTGCTCACCAGGGTCAGTGGGTAACGAACAACGCCGCTCTAGGGCGAGGTTGGTCGTTTGGATAGAGCAGCTTACCTGATGAGGTGCTTAACCCCAGGACACGTCCGGCATTTATCCATGGCTCCTGGGTAAATGCTATGTCCATTGTAGCAAACCTCTCACATAGGACGTCAGACGCGGCCTTTCCGTGGTGGGGGTTCGCTTGGAGACTTCCGAGATGTCTTCGTGTATTTAAAGAAGTGGGGGGAGGGGGACAGGAAATTAGTCCGCCAATTTGCGGTCCCTGGCCGCCATCTTTCGGCTTTGTGCCTAGAAGGGCCTCCTCTTCCGGTGTGCGCCTTGCGCTCTTGGTTTCGCGCCCGGTGCGCTCGGTTCCGCGCGTTATGTGCCCGAAGAGTGGAGGGCGCAAAATATTCGGCGGTTCTGGTAGACACTGCGGTGCCATATGGTATCTGAGCAGCACAGCCCTTGGAGCAGGTGGGAACAGGGGCTTTCGCCTGTGACGCGCATGAATGGATCAACGACGGACGTGTTTTCGATGCGCTCGTGTTCTGATTGTGTGAAACTGCTTTTCCCCTGCGAAACAATTATTAAAAAGTGGACAAACACGTGTTTAAGTGCTTCGCGAAAATATTGGGCATATTTTCGGAAGCAAAATCCCTATTGATAGTGGATAATTCCCAATTTTCAATTTGAAAATCTTCCACTCGGACACGTGTTGGCGAGCTTTCAAGTCAGCCGTCGAAAAGTTGATTTGTCGGTTCGTGTCCGCGCTGTGCAGGTTCGTGTCCCTGGTGGGAGACGCGGCTGGCTATGCCGCCGCCATGGCCGCCGCCGAACCCGTCCATGACGACTGCCGCCACGCCGGCTATTCCCCAATTGTCACCGGTTGCCGGTTCGCGAGACGTGGTCAGCGGTGGTGAAATGTGATGACCAAGCGCTATTGGGGAAGACGATAGCCGAATAGGTGCGCACTATGGTGGCCCCTCCCTCGGAGTCAGGGTGCATGAAGTTTGTGAGCTACGTGGTGGGTGGTGGTGCGATCACCCGCCCACCCTCGGTCGGAGAGCTCAAGAAGGTCGTCGCGCCAAAAAAGGTCGCTGAGGTCGGCCTCAATGTCACGCGAAATGTTGCCGGGAAGCCGAAGCGCGTCGTGTACGACGTGGATATGGCAATCGGTCCGGAGGAGTTCATAACGGAGCGAACAATTTCGATGAGGGGATGACGGTTGCGGAGTTCAAAAGGTCCGTGCACCTGGTGACCAAGGCGTGATCAGTGACCGATGGCGCCACGATTAATGTGACGCTTGAAGTTGACGACAGGGCTCTCTCGAAACTTGATGTAAGTGGTTTTCCTTTAGGTCCCGGTCCCAAATTCGCACATACGTGTGCCACAGATGCGTCGGCTTTGACCACAAGGTCGGAGAGTGCCGACAGAAGGCCAATGTCTACCGCCAGTGCGGACAACAAGGCCACACCGCGGCCTGCCGCAACTGCCGGCACAGGGGGCAACCCTCGGGGCATCACATGCCCTCGGGTGCGTGCCCTATACACGGCGTGGTTCTAGCGAGGGTGGAAGCCAGACATTACTGTAAAGCTTCACCCAAGCGAACATCGAGGCCGAGCCGCGACCATGGAGATCGGTGTCCGACTTAGGAGATCGGGCTCAGTGTTCGCAATCGTGCAGGAGCCGTATCTCAGCCGCGATGGGATGGATGTGCTGCCTGAAGGAATGAGGATATTGACGGACCGGCGAGGGAAGGCAGCCATCCTAGTAGACCTACAGGAATTCATCTGCATGTTAGTGGAGACCCTCGGATTATGGCGTATGTCTGGTCGTTAAAGAGAGTTTTGGCTCAATCAATCACCAGCAGAACCGTTTAGCCCAACACCCTCGCCGTGTGGTTAGCGGCTAAGAATACTGCCACATACTGATCTGGTGTCCCAAGGACTTCAGCCGGTTGGCCGAGACTGGGTTCAGTGCAACTGTGAGAATGGCCATGCTCTGTCTCTTCTCGCGATGGAAGACCCGCAAGTCTCCCACGCGCTGGCCTCTGTTTTGCCTTCAATAAGATTTAGAGCCTTAGCCGTATTTATGTCCGCGCTTCGAAGCGGAGAGTAGCCGATGAAGACAACGGTACGTGGAGCCTCTGCCTCAGGAACTATCTTCATGCGGGCGTCCATTCACAGCCTAAGCTTTGGCACCTCTGTGCTTAGTCACTCGGCTGTCTCAGCGATCCCGTATGTTATTAACATCCAGCCCGGTCGGAAGTTGCAGCCAGAGAACAGCGGCTTCACAGAGCCGTGTCGCAGGGCCATCACCCTCGACAAGATGGCAGACTGCGTATTATTGAGCTGGTCTTTCGTGAGCAGACTGCTGGGGTAATCGGCCGAGAGTATTGCCATCTTCGCCGAGCTGGCAACGTCCCCTGTATTTATTTATTTTATTTTGTTTAAACAATCAATACGTTAATTGCCGAGAATTATTTACTGCACTTTGTATTTTAAAAAAATCCCAGAAGGAAAATATCACCCTAAGCAAAAGCACCGATTTTTATCACGAACGGAGCAGCGTTCGATTCAGGTACCCGAGTCTCCCGCTTGCCGCTTTGCTTAACTGTGGATCATACGAGAAGCCATCCCCGTTCGACATATATTTCTAGGCAGAATCGTTCACCGCGTAAAGCAAAGTCCGACTGGAATATCAATTAATTTATTTTGAAAGCTAAATCACAGCTATTTGGGATTTTTGGCTTTATATAGTATACATTGGAGACATTTAGGAAAAACACCGAGGAGTTTTTTTGGCACACGTTAAAGTATGGTGCCTATTCTACTTAAATTGTTACATGCCATCTTGTTTTTCATTTTAGTTGAAAAAATTTCGCAGAGATGAAGAAAAATTCAGAATTCGCCTAACTATCGGAAAAAGATCATATATCATATTCTGATGGCGAACAGAAATGAATTTTGGGTCGGCAAAACCTAATAGCCCATCCGTTTAACGGAAGAGCAATATTAGATTTGTGGAAACACGCTTAAGAGTGTCCCCCAGTTCATCAGTGTAAAATAGAGCTGGAGTAACATCGATGTTTCTCAAAAAAAAACATCGATAAATCGACATATCGAAGTTATTTTCAAAAAAGATTTTCACCCTTTTTTTTAGGTATTTAAAATAAAAACCTTAGGTTTCTTAGAAAATTATAACTTATTTGGATAATCATTGCTTTAGAAAATAAAAATTCAAAATGGAACTTAAGGGGTCATATACACCTAGAGGCCCAAAAAAAGTATTTTTTGTAATTTTTTTTCGAGTTATTGAATCGGGTTTTTTTTACTTATAAGTTAACGGAGTCATTTATTATTTTTTTTTGCCTCGAAACGTGGGTCAGACATTATTAAGATATCAATGCTTAATAAAATAATAAAAAAAAGATCGAAAAAAATGTCTAGGTATATATGCCTTTAAAAATTATGTTCAACTCTACTCAGTCAATTAAGAAATTAAAAATTTAAAGCAAACAAAATAGGTTAGGTTAGGTTAAGGCGGTGACGGCCGGCTCGAAGAGCCGGGTCGCCCACTTGAGCCAGAGGAGGCTCCTTGTGATGCCGCTCAGGCTTAGATCCCCTATCCGCTACAGGTTCTCATGGGCCGTTGACCAATCCTAAGTTAGAGAGGACCACCCCGATCCAAGGATGAAACGGGTTGGCTGCCTCGGTGATGCCTCGCTTAGCTCGGCGAGATCCACAAGGGTGAAAGAGCCCAGGTACTGCAGTCTGCGTCTGCTCAGGGCTGGACAATGACACAGGAGGTGAGTCACTGTCTCTTCCTCCTCCTCATCCCTACTGCTTCTACAGAAGTCGTTATGGTGAACGCATGAGTACCAAGTAGCCAGTGACCAGTGAGAGCCCTAACGGCAAGGGCGCAGCTTTCCCTGCTTAAAGACAGTAGCTCTTTGGAGCGCTTCGCCAGATCATTCTAGCGTGGCGGCAGGAGATTAGGTTTTCCCATTTCCTGTCCGCGAGTTGACGAAAGTGTTCCCTACAAAGTAGTCTGCGAGTGGCCTCTCCGGCTGAAGAGGGGAGGTTGTACCCTGCCGGGCTAGCTCATCGGCAGCGCAGTTGCCCTCGATGTCCCTATGTCCTGGGACCCAGATGAGGTAAAGATCGTACTGCTCCGCCATCTCATGAAGAGATCTGCGGCAGTCGTTGATAGTCTTCGAGTTAGAAGAAATGGATTCTAGTGACTTCAGGGCAGCCTGACTGTCAGAGAAAATGCAAAAGGAGAGCTCTGGCCGTAGTGGGCGGGAGCTTATCAAGGCCTTCTTTGATGACGTGAACTTCCGCCTGAAAGACGCTGCAGTGGTCGGGTAGCCAAAAAGAGACGTTTAAGCCCAGGTGCTCGGAGTATATACCTCCTCCCACCCGGTCGTCCAATTTTGAGCCATCCGTGTAAATGTGAAGGGACCCTAGGGGTCCGGGAGCTCCTAGGTTCCATTCCGTTCTGTCGGGGATGTAAACCTGGAAGGGTGTGATAGGGTGTTCAGTGGGGACACAGTAGTCAGTGTCTCCCTCAGTGAGGTGAGGGGCAGAGCCGAGGTTCGTGTGTCCGAAACTCGATCACATCATTTTCACAAGCCCGCGCCCTTCAGCCTTAGTGCCGAAAGTGACGCAGTCAACTCTCCCATTATCTCAATTGGCAGGATGTCCAGGAGAACGTCCAAGGCGTCTCCCGGAGTCGTTTGAAGGCCGCCTGTCATGCAGATCTTAGCCATGCGTTGAGTTTTCCTGAACTTGATCAGGCAGGTGGACCGCTTTAGAGCTGGCCACCAAATAGCCACCCCGTAGAGGAGTATTGGACGAATGATAGCCGTGTACAACCAACGGACAATTTTAGGGGTCATGCCCCATTTTAGCCCTATCGCCTTGCGGCAGGTGTGAAGTGCGATTGTGGCCTTTTTGACCCTTTCGTCCGTATTTAGGCCCCAGTCTAGTTTTTTGTCCAGGATTAGACCTAGATATTTGGCCGGATTTTTAAGGGGTAGGGGTACCCCGCAGAGCTTAGGGGGTACCACTTTGGGGATTTTGTATTTCCTTGTAAAAAGGACCAGTTCGGTCTTCGCTGGGTTTACTCCCAGTCCGCACCTGGCAGTCCAATCCGCCAGGAACCGGAGACTGTCGCGCATCCTGTCACAAAGGGTTTGCGGGAATTTTCCCGTAAAAGCCAATGCAACATCATCCGCGTAGGTCACGACCCGACAGCCACCCTCCTCTATGCCCTGGAGCAGTTCGTTGACTGCCACATTCCATAGGAGAGGGGAGAGGACTCCGCCCTGAGGTGTACCTCTATTGACTTGTCTGGAGATAGTTGACCCCCCCAGTGTTGCCTCCACCGTTCTGCTGCGCAAGATCCGGTCAATGAGACCCACTGAGTGTTGATCAATCCCCAGCTTAATCAATGCTGTCGTAATTGAGCTCGGGAGAATGTTGTTGAAAGCGCCCTCTATATCCAGGAAGGCGACGAGTGGTGAACTCCTTTTCCTGGAGTGATTTTTCTATGATGGTGGTGAGCGAATGGAGGCTGTCTCTGTTGATCTGCCCCTCCTATACGCGTGTTGTGATCCTGATAAGGATGAGTGGGGAATGTTAGTTCTGAGGTGCAGACTGATGAGTCTCTCCAGCGTCTTGAGTAGAAACGAGGAGAGGCTTATCGGCCTGTAGTCCTTAGGCGTGCAATGCGATGGCTTGCCTGCCTTGGGGATAAATACAACTTTCGAGCGGAGCCAGTCTTTTGGGATGACCCCTGTGTCGAGAATAATCGAGAGGATTAGTCGAAGCCAGGACGTGGATAGCTCGTCTGCGTAGCTAAGCTGAGCAGGTATTATGCCGTCCACCCCCGGAGATTTATAAGGGCTGAAGCTGTTAACTGCCTATTTAATGTTTCTATCGGTGAGAATGTATGCCATTTCAGACGGACCCCGCCCTATCGGGGGGTTAGGTGGGCTGCTCTGAGAGGAGCCTATGGGGAAGTGAGCATCCAGGAGAACCCCGAGGGTTTCCTCGCTGGAGGACGTCCAGCTGTCGTCAGGCCGCTTGACGAAGCCCGGGTAGGAGGGCGTCGTCGAGAGTACCTTCCGCAGCCTAGACGCCTCGGAGTAATCCTGGATACCTGAGCAAAAGGTGGACCAGGCCCTTCTTTTGGCTTTTCTTAGTTCCCTGTTGTAAAGGGACAGGTTAATCTTATAGAGGCGCCATGATGCGTCTGTGTTATCGCTCTTGGCTCGATTGAAGGACTGCCTCGTGGTCTTTTTGAGGCAGCCTAGTTCCTTACACCACCATGGTGGCTTCTTTCCAGTCTTCCCCCCAATCCTGCTGCGGGGGCAGGACCTATCTAGAGCTGTGTTACAAGCGACGGTGAAGGTCCTAACAAGTCGCTCCAGCCCCTCCGGAGCCTGTTGTTGGGGCTGCGTAGAGCCTATAGTCGGCTGCCCTCAGCCCTAGGATTCTGTCGCCACAGATCCAGGGCTCCTGGATGAGGACAGCATCGATACCACTTCGAAAACACTGTCTATAAAAGAAAAGTTCAAGCTGAAAATTTTAATACTAAACATTTTAAACACCCAATTGACACTTGAAACAGGGGAATTTCTGAGCCAGCTGAGCTGGAAACTCAAGACCCTGAAACTGAGGCTGAGGAATCTTATTTTGAGGAAAAAGATCCACGATCTAACCATTCCGGCGGTATTAACTATGACACTAACACAGGAAGAGGAAGGAGAGTCAGACAAGTCTGATACCTTATTAGATTTACTAGACAATATCGAAACAACCATGACCGACTCAAAGCCCAACGGGCATATATCAAAGACATATCGAGTGCCATATCGGAATTTAAATTTAATTTGGAAAGATTTTTAACAGCCGTGAGATGGGCCAATCTAACAAAAGGACCATTCGAAGAATTAGCCATAAAGGTGTAGTATGCAAGTGGCCGAAATATGAGTCGATCGTCGCGCTCACAGAAAGTGCAAGTGTCAGCATTCTGTTACACGTGCCGACCACTTGTATGCATATACCCTAGTGCTCCCGCTTAGATAAGATATACATAACCGACTCCCTGCTGCCCAATTGTGGGCAGCGCAGCAATAAGACTTAGGCTTACTTAGAACCTAAGGAAGAAAGTAAAAATCAGATACCACTGAGCGTCGGATGCGGCACCACAGCCGCTCCATAAAGAAATTCAAAACAAAACTAAACATATCAACGGACTTTCATATTGTCACATAACATGGCGACCGTGACTCTGATCCTGCTTCCCCGACCGTGACTCTGAAAAAATTTGAAGGAGCAACGACGATGCCAGAAGTACGATTTCTGTGAGCGCCCAAATTAAAGGATAAGGTGAGGGGCACGCAGGCGAGTAAATTAAGTGAGCGGCGACAACTCATGAAGGCAGCTTTCAACCGTAAAGACAAAATCGCCAATATCGCCGAGTGAAGGAGATCGACGAGTATATGCTCAAAATGAACATGAATATGTTATAAATAACTACAGTCAACAGCCGTCGGTTGCCACCGCAGCGTGACTCTGATCCTACTACTCTGATCCTGCTGCCCCGGCTTACTATGCTCCCGCTCTGCTCGACACTGGCTGCCTAAACTTACTCAGCACCGGTTTCCATCTCAACTCCGCCGTGCACCAAAAACAGCGCAATCACGCAGGCAGTGTATAGTGCTCAACGATTCGCAAGCAGCCAACGGCCAATTCAGCAACAAGTATAAACATCTAAAAAAACCCTCCGCCATGGCATCCTTCATTGGTCAAGTCCTCATCGCCGTCTCCACCGAGACCATCCAGCTGTAACCCACGCCGTGACGGAAGACACAAATGATATACCCTGGACTGGAGCAGTACATTCTCATTATTATTAATAATTATAATATATAAACAACATTTTCGTAAAATTGTGCGAAACAACATTCGCTCGATTAGAAGTATAGCCCGTAAAGCTATACGAAACAATAGGCAGGAAAATTTGTAAAAAAAAAAAATTATTTAATGTAAAGTAATGCAATAAGTAAATTTACAGAAGAGAAGTCAGTGGACTCCACAGCCAATGTAATAAATAAAGTAGAAACGAATGTTTATGACTTGGAATTAATAAAAATATTGCTAATAATAATTGTTGTTATAATGTGCGCAAGTTGTTTTTATAAATTGAATAAATTACATAATAAATGTTTGAAAAAAAAATATATGAGCCTGGCAAATAACCTGACAAAATTTAAAAAAGAGCACAAACAACAAATTTAAGTTTGTAAATTTAAGAAAATGTAATAAATTGAATAAAATGAATTACAAATAAAAATTAAAAAAAGAAATATATTAACTAAAGTATGGCTACACTAAAGGCAATTGAGAAACATATGATAGAGCTCAGTTTACCCTTATCTTAAAGAAAGAATTCATATCCATAAAATAATGGAATGGAATGAACTTTATATAGAATTAAATAACATAAAAATTGACTTTGATAAATCATATAAATCACTCACACAGAACAGGACAATTCAAAAAAATACCATTAAAAAACATGTTGAGATACTAGTAAACTGCTTTAATTTTTGACCAGACTACGATCTCATTTAATATCCATTAAATTAAAGTTTGAACTAGATATATCAGTACCAACCATACTTAACTCTCCTCTAACTATTGAAACTGGTGAAGAGCCGGAATTAACAAAACAAAATGACACTGACCAAATAGAGTCAGAAGAGCTTGAGACAAACTTTAAAATAGAAGAGCAGGATCTAAATAACCTCACTATTCCAGCTGTTTCGATGACAGATCTGGATAATTCCACAGATTCCGATACTTCTTTAAGCATAATAGAGAATAAACCAGGCAACAACAGCACAATGGCGCAAACCAATATCGATTTTATTAATACAGCAACTAAGCTTATACCAGTTTTTGATGGTAAAGCTGGAAACTTACAAAGTTTTATTGATGCACTAGAAATTTTGGAATTAATAAAGGGCGAACACGAACAATTAGCAGTTTCTATAATAAAATCACGGCTAATAGGTGTAGCCAGAAATTTTAATCGGAAATGAAACAAGTATAACTGAAATCATTTCCAGATTAAAAAGCAATGTCAAAGGCGAAACTGTAGAAGTATTATCAGCAAAACTGATGAACCTACAGCAACGCAATAAAGCTGCCAACCAGTACACATTAGAGGTTGAGCAGATGACTAAAATGTTAGAATGTGCATATATAACAGACGGTTTACCGCTAGAGTTAGTCAGAAGTTATTCCACCCAACACGCAATCAAAGCAATGACTAAAAATTGCACAATCGATAAGGTTAGCTGGTACCTTCAATACCATGAATGACGCTGTATCCGCGGCGCAAACCGCGGACGCGGAAACTATAGAGGTAATTTTCGCAGTCATAACAATAATTACAATAACCAATACAATACGGGACGAGGCCAATATGGAGGAAACTCCAGAGGCCGTGGCAACTCGAATAGAGGCCACAACTTAAAAAACCCAAGTTACGTCAGAGTAACCAACAATATATCGGAAAACTCACAAGCCCCTTTAAATACTCAACAGTAGAAAATGCACGGATTCATACCGTTAATCTCAGTCAGAACATATTTGTATCATTTAACCATGTGGCTACAGGAAAAGAACTTGTCTATTTAGTAGACACAGGTGCGGACATTTCAATAGTTAAAGAAAATTCTGATGCCTTTAATGACATACAAGACAATTACATTATAGACATAACAGGAATAAGTCGAGAAGTTACCAAATCCAAAGGGTTCACTTCTATAGAGATATAGAGAACTAAGTATATAATCCAACACGAATTTCATATCGTGGACTTACAATTCGCTATTCCTTGTGATGGCATATTAGGAATCGATTTGATTAAAAAATACAACTGCCAATTAGATTTCAAGCCATCTGAAGATTGGCTTATAATGAGACCTAATAACTTAAAATTTCCAATTCATGTTGCAATAACATACAGTTCTGGCAACAACTCAATACTTCTGCCAGCAAGATCCCAGGTTATTAGTAAAATAGAACAAAATTCAAAAGAAGACAGTGTATTGATTCCAAATCAAGTAATTAAGCATGGTACTTACATAGCAAGTACCATAGCAACTTCTAAAAACGCTTTTATAAGACTACTCAATACAACAAATAAAGATCAAGTAGTCAGTACAAGTAAATTAGCGTATGAATCACTTTCGAACTACGAAGTAGTCAAAACTAATCAAGACAGTAGAAGCAAATCTGTATTATCTCAACTAAAGAAAAGCTTTCCTCCACAATTCAAATCACAGCTGTCAAGCTTATGCACCCAATATACTGATATATTCGGATTGGAATCCGAACCAATAAGCACAAATAATTTTTATACACAACAAGAAAGGAAGCTAACTTCGGCGTGCCGAAGTTTAAATACCCTTGCAGTAATTAGAAGAAGAAGATGAAGAAGAAGAAAAATGTTCTGACTTTTTCGCTTTCTCGGGTACTGTCATTAAATAAATGTTGCCAATGCAGAATGTTGCTGGCGAAAAATGTTGCAAGCAACAAGGCCAAACATATATATATATATTCCTATCGCAGCTATATGATATAGTGGTCCGATTTTGATAAAATTAAAATCGAAATTCTGGAATAATACAAAATGGGCATGTCTCAAATTTAATGAAAATATGATGAAAATTGGCTTAGTTTTTTTCTCAAAATTTTGCTATCATTGCTATGGTAGCTATATCATATAGTTGTCCGATTTTGATAAAATTAAAACCGAAATTTTAAAATAATACCAAATGCCCGTTCCGACTTATATAGTAGTGAGAACATATAAGAAACTATCTGCAAAGTTTCATTAAGATAGCTTCAAAACTGAGGGACTAGTTTGCATAGAAACGGACGGACGGACGGACAGACGGATAGACGGACAGACGGACGGACGGACAGACGGACAGACGGACAGACGGACATGGCTAGATCGACTCGGCTGTTGATGCTGATCAAGAATATATATACTTTATAGGGTCGAAAATGTCTCCTCCACTGCGTTGCAAACTTCTGACTAAAATTATAATACCCTGCAAGGGTATAAAAACTGAGATTAAAAGATGAAGAACCAGTGTATATAAAAAATTATAGAAGCCCACACAGTCAGGTGAACGAAATACAGAAACAAGTCGGAAAATTGATTACCGACGGGATTGTTGAACCTTCTGTATCTGAATATAATAGCCCATTATTACTTGTTCCTAAAAAACAAACTCCAGGTTCAGAACAAAGGAAATGGCGATTAGTAGTTGACTATCGTCAAATTAATAAAAAGTTACTGTCCGATAAATTTCCACTCCCAAGAATAGATGATATTTTAGATCAACTTGGAAGAGCAAAATATTTTTCATGCCTTGACTTAATGTCAGGATCTCATCAAATTGAACTTGGAAAAAGTTCAAGAGATATAACGTTATTTTCATCGAGCAATGGCTCATATCTCTTCACGAGACAACTTTTGGTATAAAAATAGCGCCTAATGGATTAGAACCTTCACAAGCATTTCTTTATATGGATGACTTAATAGTTATAGGTTGTTCCGAAAAACATAAGCTTAAAAACTTAACAGACGTTTTTGAGTAATGTGGGAAATACAATCTAAAGTTACATCCAGAAAAATGCTAATTTTTTATGCATGAGGTGACTTTTCTTGGTCATAAATGCACCGACAAGGGAATACTTCCAGATGACAAGAAATACTAAGTCATTATGAACTACCCTACGCCGCACAACGCGGACAGCGCTAGACGTTTCATAGCATTTTGCAATTATTATAGACGTTTCATAAAAAATTTCGCAGAATATTCACGGCACATAACAAGATTATGTAAAAAGAATGTTCCTTTTGAATGGACAGATGAATGCCAAAACGCATTCCAATATTTAAAAACAAAACTCATGGAACCTACTTTGCTACAATATCCTGATTTCAGCAAAAAATTCTGTATAATTACTGATGCAAGTAAGCAAGCGTGCGGAGCGGTTTTAACTCAAAACCATAACGGACTCCACTTCCCATTGCATACGCATCAAGAGCTTTCACTAAAGGAGAAAGTAATAAATGTACAACTGAACAGGAATTAGCAGCAATTCACTGGGCAATATTACATTTTAGACCACATATTTATGGTAATCATTTCACAATCAAAACAGATCACAGACCATTAGTATATTTATTCTCAATGATCAATCCGAGTTCTAAACTGACACGTATGAGGCTAGAATTAGAAGAGTACGATTTCACAGTCGAATATTTAAAGGGAAAAGACAATCATGTAGCTGATGCGTTATCAAGAATAACAATTAAAGATCTACAAAACATTACAGGAAATATGATGAAAGTCACTACTAGATACCAAAATAAACAAAAAATCCGCGCGGATAACAACAAAATTGAATTGCCTATGCAACCTATAGAGAAAGCTTCTAAGCTCATAAACAAAGACGAAGTACTTAAAGTAGTGACCTTGCATGTAAAACATACGCTATGTTAATTTAAACAAGGTAGAAAAAATACTGCAAGATACGATGTTGGCGATTTATATACCAATGGAATCCTAGACTTAGGTCAGTTTTTCCAAAGGCTTGAAGTGCAAGCTGGTATAATCAAAACCAGCCAACTCAAAATGGCAAATGGCAATACAAGGAGGTCATAACGGCATTGCAAAAACCTTGGCCAAGGTCAAAAGACATTATTTTTGGAAAGGTATGACTCGAGATATTACTGAGTACATACAAAAATGTCAAAAATTCCAAAAATCTAAAATAGCCAAGCACAGTAAGACCCCATTGGTAATAACTGACACGACAATAAATGCTTTCGACAGGGTGATAGTAGACACTATTGGTCAACTACCGAAATCAGAAAATGGCAATGAATATGCAGTCACACTAATATGTGACCTAACTAAATATTTAGTTGCCATACCAGTTCCAAATAAGAACGCGAACACTGTCGCTAAAGCAATTTTTGAATCATTTATTCTGAAGTACGGTCCAATAAAGACGTTCATAACAGACATGGGAACAGAATATAAAAATTCAATTATAAATGATTTATGCAAATACCTAGGAATTCAAAATATAACATCTACGGCACACCACCACCAGACGGTTGGAACAATAGAAAGTAGCCATAGAACTTTCAATGAATACATACGTTCATATATGTATATCGGTTGATAAAACTGATTGGGACGTATGGCTTCAATACTTTGTTTTCTGTTTCAATACGACCCCCTTAATGGCACATAATTACTGTCTATATGAGTTAGTGTTTGGTAAAACAATAATATACCAAAACAATTTAATAGTATAGATAATATAGAGACTATATATAACATAGATGACTATGCTAAAGAAAGCAAATATATATTAGATGTAGCATATAAAAGACCTAGAATAATGACAGAAGAAAATAAGAAAAATAATAAGATATTATATGATCAGAAAGTAAACAACATAGATTTATCGATAGGTGATAAATTCTTCTTAAGAAATGAAACAGGTCATAAGTTAGAATATAAATATACTGGTCCGTATAAAGTAACGGAAATAGGAGATAGAAATAACTTCATAATAACAAATAATAACAAGAAAGAAAGCTAACTTCGGCATGCCGAAGCTCAAATATCCTTGCAGTAATTAGAAGAAGAAGAAGAAAAATGTTCTGACTTTTTCGCTTTCTCGGGTACTGTCATAAAATAAATGTTGCCAGTGCAAAATGTTACTGGTAAAAATGTTGAAAGCAACAAAGCCAAACAGATATATATATAATCCTATGGCAGCTATATGATATGATTTGATATAGTGGTTCGATTTTAATAAAATTAAAACCGAAATTCTGAAATAATACAAAATGGTCATGTCTTAAATTTCATGAAAATATGTAGAAAATTGGCTTAGTTACAATTTTTTTCTCAACATTTTCCGATCGGTCCTATGGCAGCTATATGATATAGTTGTCCGATTTTGATAAAATTAAAACTGAAATTCTAAAGTAATACCAAATGGTCAGATCTAAAATTGTATGCAAATATCTTAAAAGTTGCTTAAGTTATAATTTTTTTCATTAAAATTTACCGATCCTTCCTATGGCAGCTATATGATATAGTCGTCCGATCCGGCCGGTTCCGACTTATATAGAAGTGAGAGCATATAGAAGACTATGTGCAAAGTTTCATTCAGATAGCTTCAAAACTGAGGGACTAGTTTGCGTAGAAACGAACGGACGGACAGACGGACAGACGGACATGGCTAGATCGACTGGGCTGTTGATGCAGATCAAGAATATATATACTTTATAGGGTCGAAAATGTCTCCTTCACTGCGTTGCAAACTTCTGACTAAAATTATAATACCCTACAAAGGTATAAAAAAAACTCTGTTATAAATAAGAATGAAATTAATGAATAATTTGCATAACGGATTTTAGTGCGTATCCCTATATATTGAATATTAATTAATACACACTGTAACACTAAACGTAACGATTGGATCCAAAGTCCGAAAACGAAATACGATCATTCACATAAGTGAAGAGCTCGCACGCTGTGTCAGCATATAAGCCAGAAATTTGAATTGCCCGAAATTCGAATGTGCATATATGATATCATTTATGTATACAAAGCCTCTCCGCTTCGCGGCCTAAGCTACTTGAGAATGTTTATATACTTTTGCAAACGTTAAACAAACAACGACCAATCGAAAGAATCCAAACTGAATGTGTCATTATTTAAGGCTCTGTGAAATAACAGCCCAATGAAATAAGTCATCAAACAAAAATCGAAATAATTCGAAAAAAATTTGTATAGAATACAAAAACAAGAAATTTTGTATATGATTTGATAGAATTTGGGAACTTATTTGGTTTTCTTACTAAAATATAAAATAAGGCCCCCAAAAATATGAAACATGCCCCCAAAAAAGTGTTACGTTGTAAGATTTAAAAAAACGATAAAACTCCCCAATATTAAAAATGAAATAACTCCCCAATCCTAAAAAATGTGACACAAGAAAAATCGAAATTAGTCCCCAAATTCAAATAGTTGGAAAATAACAAACGAATTAATAAATTGAAATGTATTTGTTATATTTAGAAAAAATTTTAAAACTCTTCTAATTTCAGTTAAACGAAAAAACTGATTGAACGTACAACTAGGTTCCTGTATTCACAGCTATGGCAAAAATTTTAATTATTTGTTGTAAGTTAAATTAATTGCAAGTTATCAGTCATTACTTGGTATCGCATATGGCTGTTGTAGTCAACTTTGTTAAAAATGTTTTATTTTCCCATCATGTTGGTGCTTATAGTGAAGTACAATGAGAAAGTCATTAACGAGCAGTGCAAAACTAAAAAAAAATTGCGCAACATATTAGCATTAAAAAAATTTAATAAAAAAAGTCGCGCGATTTTTGTATTACATTTTTTAATGCTTATTAATTACTAAAAATTTAATACAAAAAATCGCGCGAATTTTTATTACATTTTTTAATGATAATTAATTACTATAAATTACTAAAAATTTAATCATAACAACATAACTCTGAAAAGTTTGGGAAATTATTTTGTTGTGGGTTTGGAGACTTATTTTTTGCCATTATTTACATTTGGGGGTATTTTTTACCGTATGCTTTTACTTACATCTCTGGCTGCTCCTCCAACGTCAAAAGATCTTTGGACACGGCTGTTGCAGCTGAAACAAATTTATGCTTATGATTAAAAATTGATATCACTTGGTTTGCAATATTTTATCAGCTTCTTCAATGCCATTTTGTTTTTTGATTCTGGTTTATGTTATGCACTAAAGATTTTTGGTGGTTCAATTTTACTTATATATATTTTTGTTTATTTTCTCTTTGCATATCCCGCAAGTTTTAAATATTCCTTTCTCCCTTCAGTTTGCCAACATATATATATATTTTTTTTTTAGTTTTAGAACGCAAAACAAACGAATATATAAACGAAAATTCGAATGAAAAAAAACCGAATTATTTTTCTAAGCTTTGTTACTTGACTAATATCTTAAAGTAGTGATTTTCGCTACAGTTTGCTAAAGTGAGGTTTGGGTTTGGATCAGATTACTTTATCCGGAAATTAAATTGATTAAGCTGGAGTGGGATTAGCACGGCGTATACAAGTGAGTCACAAGAACTTTAAGAAAATAATTTTTTTCGCCCGGTTGGGCGTTCTCCTTATAAACAATTGTCTTCAATTATAGGTATCTGATCGCCGATTATTTGGTCGCTTATTGATGGAATAAGTAGGTTTGAGATAACTGAGGCGTTTCCAAAAAAACAACAAACAAATTCCTCTGCACTGCGATCATTTCTCTCAGCTCTCTGGGAATGCGCCCTTGGTTGCGAAGCTTGATCGATGAAAAGAGGCGCTGCCTAGTGACCTTAGATTGGAGACGCCTCTAGCATGTATGACAACCTATTCGGAGCAACTTAGGGCGCTGCGGGCTTCGAAAATTTACCAATCTAAAAATAAGACTTTCGTTAGTTTACAATGTGCCGAAGCCGAGAATATTTACCCAGAAAACAATGGTCTTTATTCATCTTTTTACCTAATTGATTCGTAAACAAAATATGATTTTTAATTGTGCACATTCACTTATATATACTTTTGATTCGTGAAGAGCAGCAAATAAACTTGAAAGGCAAAATTTTACTCTGCCGATCACGTCCGTTGTGTTCGATAGCTGGATGAAAAAGAACGGGCCTTGCTTCGGTCGAACTTCGGAATCTGGAGCTAAAGATTTTCTGACATCCAACCGATGCATCGCGATGCCTGCCGAGTATGGCTCTGGAAGTACTATGACAAACAGAAGTATGCAACATGGATTATGGGAAACATTTATGCTGTTCACCGATCGTTGCCTTACTCGGATTTTCGTGCCGACTTTTACGGTAAAGGGTATATTATTGGAGTTTAACACACTACGGCTCTTATCTGTGGGGATCGAAGCTACACATCTGTAAAAATGTCATAGAAACGAAAGGGGGAAATTAATAACAAAAAAGGAAGCTAGCTTCGGCAAGCCGAAATTTAAATACCCTTGCATCAAGAACATATACACTTTATACACAAATAGAAAAATATGGGATATTGTTGCCAAATCTAAGCTCAAATGGGCATGATTTCGGCCCAAGGTCGGATTTGCTTAATTTGAGTATGAACAAACTTACTATTACACAGTGTAACAGTGATTTTGAACTTTTGAAGTGACCTAGTAGAGATTGTTTATCTGGTCAAATATATCACAAAACCATGTTTGAAATTTTTCTAACACCCTCAAAATCTGAAGTTATTGTCAAAAAACCGTTTTTCGGCGCATTTTCGCTTTAAAAATTTCCTACTCGAAAAGTTTTCGACCAAAAATTTTTTTGTTTGTTGCGAATGAGAAATACAATATTTTTTGCTTCGAAATATGAAGTTTTCACTTCTCTTCTGTGTTTTTTAATTACTTTGACGCCATTTTTTTTTAACAAATCACCACTATTTCTCAATGATGCACAAATAGTTTTTGTTGTCTAGTCAATTTCGAATAAAACAAGACAAATTTCATGAAAAAATAACGAAAACTGATGAAGTTATGACGATTTTTCAAAGTCAAAAAACACAAAAAAAAAAGTGTAAAATTCATATTTCCAATAAAAAAAAAAAAAAATTTGTATTTCTCATTCATAAAAAACAATTAGTTATTTTTTTCCCGTAAGCTACTCCATAACGCTATAAAAAGCGCCAAGAGTTTTTCAAATTGGTCAAAAACTTTTCGAGTTGAAATATTTTAAGCGAAAATGTACCTAAAAACGTTTTTTTAAGAATAACTTAAGTTTTTGAGGGTGTTAAAAAAATTTCAAACATGATTTCGTGTTAAATTCAACCAGATAAACAATCTCTACTAGGTCACTTTAAAAGTTCATTCCCATTTCTAAATTTTGTACCACTGTGTTATTGTTTTTTAGGGGGAAAAATCGTCATAACATTATCAATTATCGTTCTTTTTTCTTAATATTCGTCTTGTTTTATTCGTTATCGACTAGAAAACAAAATTAGGTAAGCATCATTGAGAAATATTTATGATTTGTTTTAAAAAAAATGGCGTCATAGTCGAAAAAACGCGAAAAAAAGTGACAGCTTCATATTTCGAAGCAAAAATGTTGTATTTCTCATTTGCAACAAACAATAAGTTATTTTTTTCTGTAAGCTAAATTTTTAAGCTGAAAAAAGCGCCAAGACTTTTTCAAATTGGTTAAAAACTTTTCGAGTAGGAATTTTTAAAAGCGAAAATGCGCCGAAAAATGTTTTTTTATACCCTTGCAGGGTATTATAATTTTAGTCAGAAGTTTGCAACTCAGTGAAGGAGACATTTCCGACCCTATAAAGTATATATATTCTTGATCAGCATCAACAGCCCAGTCGATCTAGCCATGTCCGTCTGTCCGTCTGTCCGACACTCCGTCTGTCCGTCTGTCCGTCTGTCCGTCTGTCCGTCTGTCCGTCCGTCCGTCTGTCCGTCTGTCCGTCCGTCCGTCCGTCCGTCCGTCCGTCCGTCCGTTTCTATGCAAACTAGTCCCTCAGTTTTGAAGCTATCTTAATGAAACTTTGCAGATAGTTTCTTATATGTTCTCACTACTATATAAGTCGGAACGGGCATTTGGTATTATTTTAAAATTTCGGTTTTAATTTTATCAAAATCGGACAACTATATGATATAGCTGCCATAGCAATGATAGCAAAATTTTGAGAAAAAAACTAAGCCAATTTTCATCATATTTTCATTAAATTTTAGACATGCCCATTTTGTATTATTTCAGAATTTCGGTTTAAATTATATCAAAATCGGACCATTATATCATATAGCTGCCATGGGAATATATATATATGTCGTAGAATGGTTAATTTACCCACTGTATATGTGTGGCATAGAATGGTTAGTTTGACCATTGTGCATGCATGTACATTTTGAGTGGCAACACGATGTTGCTAACGGTTTCCAGAATGCACAACAGCTCAGGAAAAGAGACAAACTCTGCTGTTGAGTAAGGTCTGTTCGTAAGGGCGTAGAAAAGAGATAGCATTATGATTTGCAAAACTTGTGAAATAACTTGGAATGTGCTTAGCGAGCACAGTTACGATTGCGCCACCGATATGAACAGAACTTGCTGCGTCCGAAAATGGAAATAAATGGGATTTCTCCGACATATATGTTTAGCTTTGTTGCTTGCAAAATTTTTCGCCAGCAACACTCTGGCAAATATTTTTTTTTATGACAGTAGCCGAGAAAGCGAAAAAGTCAGAACATTTTTCTTCTTCTTCTTCTAATTACTGCAAGGGTATATAAACTTCGACATGCCGAAGTTAGCTTCCTTTCTTGTTGACAATAACTTCAGATTTTGAGGGTGGTAAAAAAGTTTCAAACATAGTTTTGTGTTATTTTCAACCAGATAAACAATCTCTACTAGGTCACTTCAAAAGTTTATTAACTTTTGTCAATTTTGTAACATTGTTCTATCAATCCCGAAAATTCTTGATTCGATCCCCCTATTCTTAAAAATAAAGTATATATATTCCTGATCAGCATAAACAGCCGAGTCGATCTAGCCATGTCCATCTTTCCGTCTGTCCCTCAGTTTTAAAGCTATCTGAATGAAACTTTGAAAACTCTTCTATATGCTCTCACTACTATATAAGTCGGAACGGGCCGGATCGGACGACTATATCATATAGCTGCCATAGGAACGATCGGTAAACTTTATTGAAAAAAATTATAACTTAGCCAATTTTTAAGATATTTGCATAAATCTGATTAAATCTGATCATTTGGTATTATTTTAGAATTTCGGTTTTAATTTTATCAAAATCGGACCATTATATCATATAGCTGCCATAGGAATATATATATTTGTTTGCCTTTGTTGCTTGCAACATTTTTCGCCAGCAACATTCTGCATTGGCAACATTAATTTAATGACAGTACCCGATAAAGCGAAAAAGTCAGAACATTTTTCTTCTTTTTCATCTTCCTCTTCTTCTAATTACTGCAAGGGTATTCAAACTTCGGCACGCCGAAGTTAGCTTCCTTTCTTGTTTTAATTGAATTTTAATCACTGTCGCACGCGACATGTCGCACGGGACATTTTTTTCCATTGATCTTGTAGTGCGGTTTTTTACTATTTAAGTAAATAGAAAACAAGAAAGGAAGCAAACTTCGGCATGCCGAAGTTTAAATACCCTTGCAGTACGTAGAAGAAGAAAAATGATTTGACTTTTTCGCTTTCCAGCAAAAAATGTTGCTGGCGAAAAATGTTGCAAGCTACATAGCCAAACAGATATACATATGTATATATTCCTATGGCAGTTATATGATACAGTGGTCCGATCTTTATCAAATTAAAACCGAAATTCTGGAATAATACAAAATGGCCATGTCTCAAATTTCATGAAAATATGTGGAAAATTGGCTTAGTTAGATTTGTTTTCTCAAAATTTTCCGATCGGTCCTATGACAGCTATATGATATAGATGTCCGATTTTCATAAAATTAAAACCGAAATTTTAAAATAATACAAAATGGTCAGATCTAAAATTTTATGCAAATATCTTAAAAATTGGCTAAGCTATAATTTTTTTCATTAAAATGTACCGATCGTTCCTATGGCAGCTATATGATATAGTCGTCCGATCCGGCCGGTTCCGACTTATATAGTAGTGAGAGCATATAGAAGACTATCTGCGAAGTTTCAATCAGATAGCTTCAAAACTGAGGGACTAGTTTGCGTAGAAACGGACGGACGGACAGACGGACAGACGGACAGACGGACAGACGGACAGACGGACATGGCTAGATCGACTCGGCTGTTGATGCTGATCAAGAATATATACTTTATAGGGTCGGAAATGTCTCCTTCACTGCGTTGCAAACTTCTGCTTAAAATATAATACCCTGCAAGGGTATAAATATAAATGTGGTCTCTTTTGACTCTTTGCAATCTCCCAGGAATGATTGAAAGCAAAAGTCCAAGCACATTTCCTCTGCTTTGGAGATTTTTATCAAAACGAACATGATCTTTTTTATGGTGTTTTTCATCAAAATAATGCAAAATTTCGAGTTGCGCGAGTTTGCATTCGAATATTTTGAAATTTATTTCAGAATGGGATAAGGCCTTCAAGTTTAATCCTTTGGAACATTTCCTAATACTCTAAAATGTTACATTGTTAAAAATATGATTTAAGAGCATTTTTTTTTTTGGTTTTTGCCTCGGTTGTACTTTCCAAAGAATAGCCCATAGTTTCATAAAATTTGAGACATGGCCATTTTGTATTATTCCAGAATTTCGGTTTTAATTTAATCAAAATCGGACCATTGTATCATTCTGCTAGGGCAACACTTTTTTGTGACAGTACCCGAGAAAGCGAAAAAGTCAGAACATTTCTCTTCTTTTTCTTCTAAATACTGCAAGGGCATTTAATTTTCGGCATGCCAAAGAAAGCTTGCTTTCTCGTTTATTGATGAAACAAGTTTACGGCGATGAGTGCCTATCCCCTAGCTGAGTGCACGAGTTGTTTCAACGTTTTCAATTGATGGTGAGGACATAAATGACGATCAACAACTACCCAAAACACTCTTACGACAGGCTTTTAGACCATGCGAGTAGCTGAATAGAAGCAGAAGGGTACTACTTTACCGAAAAAACCATTTGTTCTGTTATTTTATTTAAAAACTTCTGTTCAATAGGAAAATATTGAGGATTTAAATTTCTTTAAATTTTTTAATCAAAATTATTTCAGAATTTCGATCATGATTGTGACAAATCGGATGAATATATAATTTATTTGCCGTAGTTGTAGAGGAAACTTTGAATGTAAATCTGTAACTGTAGACCCGTAAATGTAGTCTGATAACCAACGCTAAAGCCGAATTATTTACTATATATATACTTTATTTTATATTATTCCTGATCCAATTGTAACCTGCAAGGGTATAGAAACTGCTTCGTCTTGTAGTTAGCTTCCTGTTTAGTATAAAAAAGAAATTATAAATAATGAAACATATATATATAATGGTTTTTAACGCTAAAATTCTAATATCCTAATAACCATTATTTATCTTCATGTTCTTAAAAAAAATTAAATAATTATTAAAACTTCTACTGAAACGATAATCTATCTGATTCTTCTGCTAAAATACTAGAACCCGACACGTAACACCATATTGAAATCCAGTGCATGTGTATATTTTTGATTTACAACTAAGACATGCTTTTTGTTGAGTAATAATTTGCGTTACTTGGGTTATAGGGAAGAAATGGGAGGTCGGAGAGTTGAACCGGCCGTGGGAAAATGAGCCCTTCAGCTTAATCTGTCTTAAATTTGTCGGCAATGTTCATTTGCCGTGTGATGGTTATTACGGAGAAAGCAAACTTGGCCACCTGCAAGATGGGTTTAATAATAAGCAGAGTGCGGCGGAAGCGAAATGTTTTCGCAGGATCTTACGCTTATATTGCTGCTCATGGATATCTGGAATATGCCGCCGGCAATAAAGACGATTGGCTGCTGCACATTCTGAAGGAAATAGAGGAGCGTGGTCTTATAGCGGCGACTGGCGTCCACCCAGTTCGACTGGAAAATGACGTGGGTCAGGGACTCACAGTCCTCCATAATGAGGTTGCAGGTGTAGCAGAAGGGAAAGGTCTGTAGCAGAATGGTTATCACGAACATGAAGGAGGCGATGCCCGTCCAGATGTCCGAGAAGAAGAAAACGTTTATCAGCGTCAGGCCCAGCACCAGTCCGATCAGGAGGAACTGTGTGAAAATAGTCCCAGATATAACCGGCTTAATGATGGCGCAGTATCTGGTGAGCGAAAAATAACTTTAAGGATTTGACTTCCACCCTGGAGCCGTATTCACCTTAGAATCAGCTTGTGGTCCATGACGCACTTGACAAGCTCCTCGTAGCTGTCGGCCTCGCTCAGGGTCTCGTCGGTCCGCAGCCGGCGGATGCGCTCTCGCAGCATGTCCATGTGGGCGCGCAGGATGAGCGTGTAGACCAGGGGGTACGTGTCCGACAGCTGGTCCTGCAGCACGGCGCCCGACATCACCATGTACTCCAGGGTGGAGGCGATCCAAAGATTGAGGGTGCCGTCGTGCCAGTCGATAAACGGGTTGAACAGCTGCCAGGGTGGGCGTCCGCTGAGCACCGAGCTGAGGTAGGTGGAGCCGGCGTACCCGCAGTAGACAAACGTGAAGATGAGGAAGGCGTGGTTGCTGCGCGCCACCACGCGGTGTATCTTCTCGCGCTCCTCCATGGTGGTGCAGCGCAGGTCTAGCTGGTCCAGCAGATCCTTGGCCTTGATCAGTCGCCACAGCATCGAGTAGGTGATGGCCACTTTGACCGACGAGCCGTAGGCATTGATGCACACCTGCAGCGATGTTAGGAACTCGCCCGGCGAAAAGGACTTAATTTGGGTCATGTAACTGCCGAGAAATCCCAGCGGCAGGTACGTGGTGCACCACACAAACGTCATCAGGGTCCAGAAGAGGTACACGTAGCGCAGAACGCCCTCCTTGGGCGGCACCCAGCCTATGAACTTCATGGCTCGGTACAGGTAGATGCAGCCATCGCGGGATCGCTTCTGCTCCGTGAGCGGGGCGGGATGTATCAGGTCGAAGACCATTTTGCGGCCAGTGTGTGATGTGGGCTCGTGGTGCTCGACTTTTATAGGCCGGCGGACTGCCGGCTTGTGTCATGTTCGCAGATGAAGTTTTCTATAAATTCGAAAAGTTTGCGTTAAGTTTGGGGCTATTGCTTTACTTTAATTATTTATTTGAGAATTCCTCCGCTGCGTTCCGTTATGTTTAATTAACAGAGTCAGAAAACTTGAGTCAAGGGTCTCGAGCGGACGGACATCTTGAAAGTTTTTCGTCAAGAAAATTCCGATACCGATTTTAAATGTGAAACTGCATCGAAAAACCGACGCTGGCTTCCACATGCTGCCCTTCCGGCCTGCATAAATGATGCCAAAAGTTGACAAAAATGGCGAACGACTCTTAAGCGACTATAGGGCGTTGCTCATACGCAGCGCGAGCCGCGCTGATTCCGCTTTAACCGGGTCACCAGTACGTCCGGGATGTACGTGTATGTGAGCTAAGGGTACAAGGCTTCCCCCGCAATGGCAAGGCATGCAGTATGGCCGCTAATCGCCTCTATAACTACATTTATTAAATTCTCTCCTGTTGGTCCGCGGGTGTGTGCAGAAGGTTTGCATAATCAGGCCCTAAGCGTAAGCCAGCACAGATGCCACATGTTGTGTTGCGTGTCGTCCTGGTGACATCTCCTTGCAGCTTTAATGAAAAATATGCTCGCCGAGTGTTATTAATATTGCTCAGTATGTCTGGCGTTTGACACATGTTTTGTTGTCACTGTCTCCTTTGTTGTACGTACCTCCAGTGTCGGCTCCGGCTTCAGCTTCAATTTAAGCTCCAGGAGCGCCAACAACAAGCTCAAGCTCCTATCCCCGTAACGTGTAAGTTGACATTTTTTTTCATTACTGCAACATTTCAATAGCGGGGCACCCGTATGCGCACCCCCGGCCTCAGCGGAGCCACTGTTTCTCCGTCAAGGGAGCAGAGTCCAAAGGGAGCTTGTGTATGTAAGTCGAGCGTGGAGCAAGGGCAAGGATAATCTTTTGTTTGCTCTTTCACGGGCCACAGCACTGCCGCCTGTTTCAGAGAAAGTTTGGTTCTGCCCAGCCATTTGAACACTCCGAGCCCTGAAATCGAGGGCTTTTGACGCGAGACGTCTCAGCATTTGGATAGAATTTATGCGCTGCAAGCAGATGAGTGACCCCGGCCACCGGCACCATCGGGACCTCCTCACCGGGCTCCTCGCAAATCGCCAATCTGTGTCCTGTTCGTGGCAGAAATTTATGCAGCTTCTGGCCAAATCAATTACCCCATTAATTGCATGCTCTGTTTGGAAAAATTATGGTGTAATAGCAGCGGTGCAAGTGCCCGGGCATGTAGGAGTCGCCTAATTGGAGGCGCCGTGTGTCTTTTGAATCGCTTTTGTGCCCGATCTCTCCGAGTACGTTTAATACCCACGTCATGTCATTTATTATCGCTTGACGTATTTATTTTAATTAACGGAAATTAATGCCATGCTGCGCAGCTGTGCGAACATGTTTGCAGTACCTTACACACTCAGGTGCTTCAATGCTCCCGCTCTTTGCCCGCCCTCACTCCCAACCGCACCCTTCCAACCCACCGGGATGCAGACGTCGCAGTGTTTTGCGAAGGATGTCAGCCATTTCGGTAAACATATATTCTGCAGTCTACTGGGCAGAGATATAACTGGTGTCAATCTGTATTGGATGTGCTGCAAATAAACGGAGTTAATGTAAAGCGTTCGCCGGGTCTACGAGATTATTAAATTGCCGAGCGGCTTCTGCCGCCCCACAAATTTTGACAGCTGGGAAATTGTTTAGCCTGTCAATCGCTAGGATCTGATAGAGGGCCACCTGGGCCAGTTATGTGTTATTCGTATTTAAGGACCGACACCGCTCACAGGAAGCTCTGCTTATTTAAAGGCTTGCTTGGGTACAAAAGAGCAGCACGGAGTAGTCCGGATAATTATGAAGCCAAGCATAAAATTAATTTTGTTTATTATTTCGAGTACACAACATATTTCCTTATTCTGCTCGGCTGCTAAGCCATGAGAATGCATTTTGATGAGATACTTTTGGCAGCGGCTGGAGCCGCCGAGGAGTTGGCAGTGGGAAATGAAATTATAATAAAGGGAATTCCCCAACCGGCAACAGGAGCAGCAGGACCAACGGCGGAGAACGACCCTTGAGTACACACAGACATGCACGCACGCTCGGAGCGAGTGCAGACCAGGGTCGTAAATGCCATTATTATTTTGTAAACATTGCGACAGAGTGAGTGCCCCAAATTGTTAACTCACAAGGTCGTGAAAATACATAAAAAATGGGTAAACATTCGCGTATGAAAAACAAGGGCTACAACTAACACAGACTGCCACACTGCTACACTGGCAAGCTCGCACACTCGCCCAGCAAGACAAATAAACAAGCTAGACACTCCGCTGCAGCAACACACAAACTTTTAATTAATTTCCGTCTGTGTGACCCGTGAGTATACGGGCCCACATATACGTACGTCTAACTGATTGCCATGATACTGCCCCCGGGCTGGTGGGGTGTTTTGTTTGCCGGTGCGGATGAGAGACCCCTTGGCACACACACAAGCAAATAAGAACACAAACATTTAGTGTCGCCGTGGTGCCAAAAATGGCTTGACCCAAATGTAATCAGGTAATTTGTTTTGTACTGTCAATATTTGCACGGTTGCCACGCATATTTGGACTTAATAATGATTTCCTGAGTTATTACCCTCCCACTGGTACGCAGTTCTTGAAAAGCGGGAGGCCTTGATTTCCCAGTGACACTGCACTGTGGCCCACAAGGTTATTTTCCTTGGCCAAAATTCATAATACATTTAAAATACCTATATAAAGTTTATATTTTAGAGTTAAAGAGATAATACAAAATAATTGACTCTTTTATGGGCATGTTGTATTTATTTTATTAAGGTGGAAAAACTGTTTTGAATTTCTTCAACATCGATAATGATATCTCTCAGTATTTCGATCCCTTGATCCTGTGATCTTTCAGTGAAAGTTTCAACAAACGTTTTTACTTTTATTGTATTATCAACAGAAGTATAATTCGGGTTTTTACAAATCTCCATCGATATCCAGGGGGCACATGTTGAGACTTAAATTTCTTACATTTTAAAAAGTAGATTTTAAGTCAATTTGTACGACTCACATTTACATAAAATTACAAAGGCACTGCAGCGACTTCAGGCAGAAAAACATGTGAAACAGACCCCACTGATTAATCGAATCTATTTTATATTGATCAAATTTTTTATTTTTCCAATTTAATCATCAAATCATCAAATTTGTTCAACAAAAATAGAAGCTATCTTCAATAGTTATTATCTCAAAAATGGCTCCAACTTCTGAAATGCAAGCTTGATGGTCAAACTTTCTCTGGTCCAACTAGATCACTTTATTTGGTTATAAAAGAAACTTGACTTCGGCTAGGAAAATACCCGGCAGAACCATAGTGCGCTGGCCTATGTCCTTAAATATGGCATGCTCTGTCAGCCCAAACATTAAGTTTGCCCAGTCACGAGCTCCACCCTGAGAACACGTCAGCCCAGCAGTCAGCTGGTTCAATTTCGACTCCCTGACTGGCTGACTGGATGACAGACAGGCAGTGAAAGTAGTGCAAAAGAGCAAGAACCGAAATTGATTTAATAGCCTATATTATGGGGCCAAACGCACACATGGGCGCCCTTTTGCACACGCAAGGGTGGGAGCTTACATATGTACAAATGTAGTGCAAACTGTGGAGTTGCACTTGGTAGCTGCCCTCCATTGAGTAGAGCTCCTGAAGAGCAGCAGTCATGCGGCTGGCAAGTTTCAGGCGAATCGAATCAATTACTGGCATTAATTACATCAATCAAACATTCCGAACTCCGGCAGCAGAGGATAAAATTAGTGTTTAACAACCACCACCTTTCTTTCGATCAAATGCACTCTGTACGACTTCACTTTGCGGCTTGACAGCACACTGCTTCTATTTAATTTGGCAAAAAAGGAGCGCATAAACTGTGGTGAACACCACATATCTACACATATTTACTTTTATATTTGCCAAATATTCATCGAAATACTTCATATTGGGCCTCAGGTCGTTTTCAATTCAATTACGACCCAATACAATGCCCGTGATGTATGGCCTTTCCCCGCTTCAGGGCCAACAGTTTGTTTCCTCTCCAGTGCACTGCAGTGCCAAAACGCTTTTTGTTATTATTTGATTCTCTCGCTGCCGGCAAAAAGTAGGCAGCATTTTTCATTCCAGCTGAAAATAAAGAAGCTACGTCCGACGACAACAAAACATTACACTGATAGTGATAGGTTGTGGGCGGGATGGGCAGGATGCGAACACGAAACCATTTCGGGCACGACTCAGGACTTGAGTTGAATGGGGTCAGAGTGAGTGGAGCGGGTGTATTGACCATTGACTGAATGAATGCTCGCGAGCCAGCAAATAGTGTGTGCGAAGGGGTCAATACCCCGCTGGTTCCTGGGCATTGACGGCGTAATTATCCTCCGGGCAAGGTTGCTCCCAAATTAAGGGTACTTGGCTGACCGACGCCTGCCCATCATCGGAGTCGGCTTACACCAGCTGCGATCTCACTCGATTGCCAATTCCTTCGCAATCGCCGCAGCTTCCTTTTGCGACCAGGACTAACGTCCGGTCCCCCCGAGAGGCAGTCTCTCCCCGCGCCAGAGCGCTCATGCAAAAGCAATTTCCTGAACTTTTCACCCCACCACGCACACACTCCCCAGCAGCTCACTCACAGATTAAGACGGCGACCCCACTCGAAACGCATTGGGCGACCGTCGGATGCCGTGGCACTCGAAAACCAATACGAATGCGATTATGCCCACTAGAGTGGTGTGTGTGTGTGGGTGGGTGGGTGTGCGGGTGTGCAGGGCGTGCGCTCAAACCCACAAAGGCACTCGCGTAGAAATTGCGCGCCGTGAGTAAGAAATCATTGAGGTTGGTCGGCACTCTAATGGAAAACGACAAGCGGCATGTGGGCAACCCCACCACTATCTCCTGTTCCATCTCCGTCCCGCAGCACGTCGCCGGATGTTGGCGAGCGATAGTTGTCGTTGTCGTTGTCGATGTCAGTTGGGCTCGCTCACCTCACCGCAAAAGTTTAGTTACCAGTTACGGCTTCGCCTGCGGCGGCCGCTGTCCGTGGTGCATCAGGGTATCAATTTGCGGGGCAGGGCACTGGTTCGCCGGGACGCCCGCAGGCCCCTCCGCGGGCCCCGAGTCGTCCGTCCTGAGCGTCATTAGAGGCCGGCCATGACGCTCTGGCACGTGACGTTGGTGGAGCGCGTTCCGCTGGGAAGTGTGACACAGTTGGGGCATCTTCGGGCCAAGCGACAGCCAAGCTTTGCGAAGAGAGCGAAGAGCGGCGCCAGTTTCTCTTAGGAGTCCTGCGCCCTGGAAGCCGTGGAAGTCAGCTGTAGTCGCACCACGAAGTTCCAGCCGGGGGAGTGCTGGTACGGTTGACCCAGAGGCTGGCGGGAGCTTTCGCTCAGCAATGCAGCGCGCTGGCGCGGACGCTCTCATCCAGGGCCGAGGCGCAC
Organism: Drosophila seguyi; assembly: GCA_008042675.1. NCBI lineage: Eukaryota > Metazoa > Arthropoda > Insecta > Diptera > Drosophilidae > Drosophila > Drosophila seguyi. The sequence continues at coordinate 62,036 of VNJU01005330.1, read as the reverse complement.
CCGAAGGCCACGGAGTCCTGGCCGTCGCGGGTCGTCCTGTCAGTCCACTTCGTTTGCTCATCGAAAGCTGTGCACGCTGCGGAAGCGACGGCATCGCTCCTGGCCCAAGTAGCAGCAACAACAAGCGCACGCTGGCAGACCATTTAGCACAACAATAACAAAGCCAGACCGAACGAGGCTGAGGTTGAGGTTGGAGCTGAAGTTGTGGTTTAGGCTGACGCTTGCCGGCGGCAAAAGTGCTTACAATTTTTTGAGATATCGCCTCACGCGGCGCGTGCAAAGTTCAAGTCCGGCTAGAAGGTGAGCGTACGCCTCACTATCGTTGCATATCCTTGCGAACGCAGTTGTGGTCTCATGTCCTGCTGCCGGGGCCACTGTGAGCGCTACTAAAAGCCAAACGGAACAAAAAGTGAAAGCGGAAACGGAAGCGGAAACGGCAGAGCGCCAGAGAAACCGAGAAACTGGCAGCGACAGTGACTGTGACAACAGTGAAGTGTGCGGCTGCATTGTCGTTTTGTTGGCACTTTGACCCAAATCGCAGTGCATCCGAGGTGTGCCGGCGTTAGTGAGTGTGCGAGCGTATGCTAAGTCTGACGGTGCCCCCTAGTGCGAGGAGTTACCTTTCCGAGGAGTCCAGTTGATGCTTCCGCCGAGCCATATTCGCGAGTGCCGTCGGCGAGATAAATAAGTGAAAAGCGGGTCATCGGAATCCGTTCTAGCGTCCATTCTGGCCTCATCCGGCGCTGAGGAGCCGTGCATGTGAGTATGGTGACACGTGCTTAGTGTGACTTTTGCCCTTCTCCTTCCCCCTGCGGCTCAGTCTTCTCAGCCTGACTTTCTGGCCCGAGCTACCTGATTTATGCGGGATTTGGAAGTTCAGGTCTTGGTTTATGGCCTGCGGCAAGCACAAACTTTGCTGCCGTCAGACACACAACACGGACGTCGCTCAAAAACATATCATCCGACGCTGGCAAATGGAAGTTGGCATTCGCCAGGAAAGTAGCTGCTATAATGGTGTGGTTAACAATCGGGAAAATGGAATTTGGCTTGGGGGGAAACTTGAAAGATCGCAAGCGTTTAAAGCGATTAAATAGGCAAAATGTTAATCGTTAGGTAATTTTATTTGACAAAAAGAAGCTAAAAATAATAAGTTCATGCTTTCTTGGAAGTCGCGTATAACCACTATAAAATGAAGTCCTATATTTTGGTATTACTGACAGATAGGTCAGCATTTGAATAATCTTAACCCAGTTCGAATACGTAAAATCCAGACAATGCAACCATCAGAATAGGTAATGTATATTGATCAGGAATCCAACAAATATTTAGACACATTACAATGTCAAAACATTGGTAGTTCTTTCATTGAAATTGCATAAAATTAGATTGTAAATATTAGAGTTATCATTATATAAGTGCTTTGTTGAGTTTAAGTTTCAATATTTCCAATTTTTTTAGCTTGTAAAACATAAAACCTTTTCATTCTGCCAGCTTATTGCTATTTTCACCAATCGTGCTTCTGAATAATGTTGCAATTTAATATTTTAGATGACTGGAGTCCCGATTTTGATAAATTGTTATACCAATTGTGGGCCCGTTACATGTTTACTAAAAAAATTCGATTTTAAAGTTTCGAAAACATTCCCAAACAATACATTAATCTATAAATGGGCTTAAAATTAATTAGGCTTACATGCAAAGAAGAACCATGCCCCGCGGCGCGCTACTGTTTACCTATAATCAACATGATGCTATGCCGAGTTAATCAAAGCCCGAACCATTTATTGTTGTAATTGTTTTGCCTGGCAACGTGCCACAAACAAATCCAGCGCGATTACAGGGAAACCGACCGACAACACCAGGGCACCCGACCGCAGAAGACTGTTCAGGACCATTCAGCAGCCCGGGCAAACACGCATGCAAATGGCGGATGTCGGGAGTCCGACGGCTTCTTAATGAAATGACAAAATGAAAACTCATGGAAGCAGCTAAGAAAAGCCAAATATTTGTGTAGGAATCATACGAGTTCCTTGGAGACGGGGCGCTAATGGCGAAAGTCGTTGTCGTTCAGACGTGAGGCCCCTCGGCAGCATGCCGCGCGTGGGGTCTGGGGGCCTGGGCAGGGACGCCGCTGCTGGGGGCGGGCCGAGCCGAAAGCAATTAAATGTATTTCCGCTTCGATGTCAAAATTAATGTGAATTTGATATTTGAAAGCGCACACGCACACCGTGCACACACTCGCGGAAAGTGACACGGAGAGGTCGCTCAGCCGGCAGGATGTTCGGGCGTGGCAGTCTTGTGTCAGTGCTGGACTGTCAACGGGACAGTGGAGAGTGGGCAGGAGCTGGAGCGGAGCTGGGGCGTTTCGTCACCTTGGGGGTCTGACATGCAAAGTGCCAATGCCCGACGTGTCAGTGGGCCACTGTGCGAGTGGGCTGTGTCACGTCCCAGGCCTCCGGTCCCTGGGCCCCTGAATTGCCCGTTGACAGTAACCGAGGCTGACGGGGCGGATAGAGCTAAACTCCCGGGCAGGGGCCTGTTTATGGCTTCTATTTTGACACCTCGTGCGATTGCTAATGAGCCCACCGGAATCGGGCGTATACGTAATGTGTGTTTGCTCGGATCATACGCAGGGTGGCCGCCCGACCCACTGGCCTCCGCAATGGAGTCGCAAAGTCAACTCTTGTGTAAACAAGGCCGGGCCAATGTATAACTGAAGTACTGCTGCAAAACAACACACAGTAGTTCTTGCCTCGCCCGGCAGATTGTTATTCCTTTTAGTCTAGCTCTGATTTGATTGTGTGCATATGAGACTCAGCAATGTCTGTGTGCGATGGCATGTCATTTGGGTTTTGCTCGGCTCCCAGCTCTGGCTGCTCGTAGTTATTTATGCAAAATATCTACAAGCGTAATAGAAAAGGCAAATAAAAAACAAAAAATATTTAAATAACGGATTACAAGCCAGGGCCGAGGAGAGCCTATGCCGAGGTTGCCTGCGAAGCAAAAACAGAAATTGGAACATGCCCGGTTGGTCGTCGGCTAAGTTTGCCGTCTAGCTGCGAGCCCGTCCCGGCTCCTTGGCCGAAGGCCTCCAAGTCCCTGGATCTCTGCGTAGACTGGCTGGCAGCCTGCTGCGGGTCCGTGCTCCTCCAGCACCCCCTGGCCTCACGTCATTGTGTCTCCGGCGAGAGTCTTGTTTTTATTCTGGCTTTTAAATTCATTTTTATTCATTAGACTCCGTTTATTGCACGATGATGTCATGTTAACCAAGTCGCATCAGCACGTACGCTCCGGTTATTATGCCCAAGTCCTCCGCCAGATGCGACCGCAGGACAGATAGGACTTGCATTCGGCAGCGGCGTTAGCGCAGCTTCCACTGCCGAACGTGAGTCTTTGATATATTATTCAATCTCGGGAGCACGCACTCACACTAACCCATTTCGGGGCCTGGCATAATTTAAGGGCCTGCTGGCAGGGACTGGCACTGTTGCTGTCCAATCAGGGCTTGCCAACTTTTAATTTCCATTTATTTTCGTGACTTTTGCCTGGCCTGGCCAGCTTATCTGCCCGGCATTGTGTGCAGCCCGCATTGGGCATTGGGCGACCCTTTGCAGATAAATATCGGCTGGCATCCTTTAGTGCTTTCCAATTGACGGAACTCGCAAACTGGGTTCTTGGCAACGCTCGTCGATGCGACTGCGATGCAAAAGTTTGCCATTGGGCCGGGCCGAGATCGTTATTATCGATACTATACTGGACCCAAACTCTCAAGTGAAGCGGAGAAGCGGCTTAGCCCGCGAACTGCCTGGTGGGGCTTATGGCAGGAAATTGGATTACGACCCACCATAAACATTAACAATGGGCTGCAAGATGTCGCGCAGCCAATTCAAATTACTTCGCCCGCCAACAGCTTAACAAATTAAGTCTGTAATGAGGACTTTGCATAATCAGGCCGGAGTCTAGGGGGCAGGGGAATTGATGGCCTGGAAATTACAGCGGCGGATTGGCTGGCAACCAATCATGATTGATGGCCGTAGCCCCACCTGTTTGCGGGGCCTACCAGACTAGTCTTTTCCCACTCGTACCGCCTTGGGCGCGGCCTGAATTATACAGGCAATCTGCTAATCATCGAAAGGCCCTGTCTTCCGTGTCCCTGCCCTGTGATTGCTGCTGCCGTGTCATGTGTGCCGTTCGAACTACAAACATTCTATTAGTACTGAATGAATTATTAATAACTGTGTCAGCCGCCTGCTAATGAGATGTTGTGGGCCCTTCGGCGTTTGGTGGGGGTGTAATTTACGAGCCGGATGGCGAGGGCTACTCAGCCGGACACTTAAACTCGCCAGTGTTTGCCTAGGCCTAAGCAGAAAATCATTAGTTAAAATGCGCAAATATCTCTAACGTTTTTATTAGCCGAGTAGCAAGTAATTGCCCACAATTAGGCTTTAATAGTACGGCCGGGGAGCGGAGCTATCCGACTGCACTGGGTCCTAAGTACACATCGCACACACTGGGCCAGAAGGCGAATCAGGGCCGGGACTCGGTCCTCGGCTGTGCCCTGTGTGGGTCCCTCGGGGATTAGCTGAGCGTGAATACGTTTTGCTTGCTCGTTAACTAAGAATTACCCTCTACGCTCTGTATGTGCAGGAAAGTTCTTTTTGTCTTTTCGGGAATCCCCGGCCCCTGCCTGCCTCGCTTTACCCACTTTTTTTATTGAAGTCATTCTGTCGGAGCAGCAAACAAGACTCCTACTAAAATGTTGCCACTCTGCGCCAGTCAGTCGACGTAGGAGGACTCGGGGCTTTGTCTTGAGCTCTCTAGGCGCGATTGTTCCGTGTATTTGCAGGGTGTATTTTGTTTTCTTCCAGCTTTGTATACCCCATTTTTGACACAGCTTGCCACGCCCTGAAGGATACGTCCGCTAGGACAGCAACAGCAGAGTGGATCTAGCCATGTCCGTTAGATCGTCCCTGCGGTCGTCCTTTTGTTTTGAATTAAAAATATCCCAGAACGATCTTTAATTTTCCTGATGAAAGCAGCCTGTAATAAGCCAAAAAAGTTTGGATTGCAAGACTATATAAGAGCTAATCCAGTTTTCTTATTTTATATTTACAAATCAAGTAACTGTTACTTTGCTTAGAACATATTTCTTTTTCTGTTGTTTTACATAACATTTTCTGATCTCAGTCTGAGTGTACAAACTTCGGCTTCCTGAAATGAGCTTCCTTTTTGTTTATTTGTATTCGTAGTTCTTTCTGACAACGACAATTATTTTCTTTGTTGTCTGAGCCCACTTTGCATAACAAGATACCACGAAATATTCAGACACGGGCAGATGTGACTTTTCGTTTTTATATTTATTTAATATAAAAGTAAAGTGAAAATGCAAGATATTGTTTTTTTTATATCTATTATTTTCCATAATAACCCAAGTCCACGGATCTTTGCTAGCTTAAAGTATTAATATGTACACATACCCAGGACATTATATCGATCGAAATATTTGTGAGTTTTACCAATTAAAATGAAAGCAGGTAATACATATGCATTCCGGAATCTATGTGAGCTGAAGTTTGACTTGTTTCGTTCAATTATTTCCTTGAATATAGAGTGATTATGGCAAATGTAAAAACCCAATCAACTTTTTCTAGGGGAAACTAAGAGAAATGCAATGCATTCAAATGATGACACAAGATAAAAAAAGAAATGTAAAATGTAACCAAAATCTCTCCCTAACCAATGTGTAGGAAAAGATTAAACCAGCATAAAAAGACCTCGAGAAGAAGATAATATTCTCGAAGATAAATAATAGTTACCCAGAAAACCCTCGGTCACAATTATTTCTTCATAAAAACCAACTGGCTAACGTCCTATTTGTATTTTTTTCCATTGACTGCTCTTGCGTAGAGTTTCGTTACGCTAGACACACATTTACTGTCTTGCTTTGCATAAAATACTAAAAAAAACAGCTTTCAAGCAATTATATTAAAACACAAAAATCATGTGTGTGCAAATGCGCCACAGATTTTAATCAGACCTTCTTGCAGAAGTTTGCGCCATAAATATGAAATATTCGCACTCGTGCTTCTTTCAGCCTTTGCTGTGGGCTTTGGCCCCAAGTTCAAGTTGGGCCTTCTCGGCTCGGGCTCTAACAAAAGCACGAGAGTGACAACAATAATAAAAACAATGGTGCTGCGAAATGAACGCCCGACATCAAGATTTAAAAATGTGGCCCAGCTTCCCAGCAAAAGGCAGGAGACACGCGCCGCAAATGAAGCGGGTCCGCGTGTCTACGCTGAGGTATGGTGGCTAGGAGGACAAAATGCCCACGAGGGAGGGCCGACGGTAGTGCGGAGCTGCGCTCTTTCAGAAATTTAGCGGCCAAAGTACTCTCAAGTGAAATGACGGAAATAAACAGTTTGCACGACGCCACTGACTTTAACATGGCGAAGAACACATTCCCGGGATCGGAGCCATTTAGTGCTATGTGATAAGCCTTCGATGCTCCCAACTCCCACCTCCGTGCTCCGTGCTCCGTGCTCCATCCTTGAGCCCTCTGCTCCTGGTCCCTGCTTCTTGCTTCCAGCTCCCTGCTTCTAGCTGCGAGCCCCGATGCTCCGATATCAATGTGGGCGGCGTGTCAAAATATTTCGCTTCGCTTTCTTGGCTGCTTGTAATGCGAGCTCATTACCATAAAAGCGATGCCGGTTACACACATCCGAGAGGGAGGGAGGGCGGTGTGCCACGCACTGGCATGTGTGTGCGACCGACCAACCGTCAATGGGGAGGACAACTCATAGATGTCTTCAATTTCAGTAATAGCACTTTGGGGCCTGCGGGAGTTAAAGAGCCCCGAAGACACTGCTCCAGCCAAAAGTTTTAACTGCCGCCGGGCGGACTTTAAAGTGTATTGCAGTCAGAACCAGATAGTCAGTCACCCGGCCGATTATACCCACTGCGTTCGACGAGGACACGCCTCGGAGACACTCCGTATTCACCGAAGACTTGAGAAATATTGCATATGGCCGACCGCAGGGGACTTTGCCATTAAGTCAGCGCCACAGAATGAAATACAGAGTCAATACATGCTGAGTGCCCGGTGGAGCAGGCTGTCTGCTCGGCTGGCAGGCTGGCAGGATGGAGAATGGTAAAGGCGCGGGACGGGGGCTGAATGGGGATCCATCAACGCCGAGGAATTTTCCATGCGGCATCGAGCAACTTTCCAACAATCGACTGCCAATGACTGCCTACCCGGGAAAGTATGCCATAGAAGTTCGCAAATATGGCGGGTGCTGGCATGAAGATGTAGATGCCATGCGAGTGCGAGGCATCCCGAGGCTCTCGGCGTAAATATGCTGCCACCTAATCCGCAGACGGACCAGGGGCTGCTTTTCGCCGCTCAAACAATGACTTGCCGCCCGAGCAAAAAATTCAATTTGTGTGCGAGGCAATCTTAAGTGTTTTGGCCAGTAAAACGCCCCAGATCCGGCTTGGGACTAGGATCTCTCCGTAGGTGACAGCTTTCGCTTCAATTGTTTTATATTCGAGACCGGCTTGTCCGGCAGTGCAGGCCAAGAGCCCGGCTAACTTGAGGCTTACCCCGGCTCTTGTGCCTTGTTAGCTCTCCGTAATATTGTGAGATTAACCACTAAAGGCCGGACTTTAAGAACGGACGTATATTCTAAAACTATCTTGGATGGTTCGGACCATCAATAGAACAAGTTGTTTGACCTGCAAATGGTTACAGCACTGAATTTGTGGAACATCCCTAAATAGATACCCCGAAATCAAAAATATTATGTTGTAATATATTAATGATTATAATTATGTTATCATGTTATAGTTAATTAAACGTTTAATTTACCAACTGGAACACATTTTGTTTATTTATTTAATACTGATTCAAAGATCCCTGATAAAAAAATTAACTGTGTTTCATGAGGTTCCAAAAACTAAGAGTGTGGAAAGTTTCTGTTTCTGTGACAGCAATTAGAGTTTGTATACCCTTTCTGCTTACAATTGGATCATTTTGATTTATTGCAATTTGATCATACGAAAGGGAAAACTAACAGGGTTTATATAAATCATTTATACAATTCATTAAAATTGGCTTTAAATATTTTTCTATTTATATTACACTTACAGTTTTATACTTACAGTTTAACATTCACAGTTTTCCTTTTCTCTAAATTCTATGATATAATCATCCATCTTTTTTGATTTCAAATTTACTTTTTATTTTTGTCGGAACGTATATTATATATATTACACTTACAGTTTTATACTTACAGTTTAACATTCACAGTTTTCCTTTTCTCTAAATTCTATGATATAATCATTCATCTTTTTTGATTTCAAATTTACTTTTTATTTTTGTCGGAACGTTTCAGATATCATATCATAATAGGGTCGACTATGAGTTACTTCATACTCGTTAATTAAAATAAATTAAAGAGGAATTTATTTTTCAAAAAGCTTTCAACGCACTTTCTCTCTTTTTCATATTTAACTTAGTTTCAGTCATTAATATATCAAACCGATGTATCAAACCGATATTAATGACTTAAACTAAGTTAAATATTTTTCATGATTTCAAAAAGCGTTAAACAGACTGCATGTAATTCACTTTCCAACATTATAAGGTCATATATATTTATAGGGTAAATTGTCATTACTTTATTTAATTGTAAAGAGTTTCTTTTTTGCACAAGTATCCAATACTGTTGCAGTTTTATGTGCCTTGATTTTAAGGTAATTTCTAGGAAAAAATAAAAATAGGTTGGATCTGGGAAATTGAATTTGAAATTCCCTATGATTTTCATACGTATTATTTGGGAACCGGGGCAGTCTACCGTAAGCTACAGGACATCTCTGATTCGATCCCTCCGGGTACTTTGTTAATTTTTGTTTTCGAGTGCCTACTCTCGCTTCTGAACCCGCAATTATGTTCTGAGGCTTGCGGCGTGCAGAGCGGAAATTAATTTCGTGCCTTATTGGAGCTAATTCGATTGTAAGTCGCTCTTCACGCATTCCGCCATTGCCGACCGATAGGCAGTGGGGTCGCAGGGACCCGCCGCGATATATATTTTTGATCGAAATTATAAATTTAAACAAAAGTGATTGAGGCCTTCTGTATGAATTATTCAAACTGCTAAAAGTACGATTTTGGAAATTAATTATGGGTGCTATAGCTTGGAGGCTAAAATAAGTCACAGTCGAACTAGTCGAGTTTAGCTTTATCCCAACCGGCCAATGTGGGATTTTAGGAATTCGATTTCAGCACCAATTTGCAGTATCGGCCCCACTGTGTGCCGGGAGAAACCAACACACGAACAATAAGCGGTTGCAGTGTTGATTTGCATGAATGTTTATCCATTATTTATGGCGCTGCAATTGCTGGCTTTGTTCGGAAACATCCGCCGAGCCGAGAGCGATTATTTGTTTTTAAATATTGCGCACTAATTTAATTTATCGCTTTATTATATTTTTGCGCATCACAAACCTCAATGCCACTCTTCATTGGCTGGCGTTGGCCAAAAGCAGGCCGTGTTCACGCTGCGGCAAATGAAATTCAATTGAAATGCGAATCAATTAGATTTTAAAGCGACGTCACGTGTTTCTAATTTGTTAAATTGGTGTCAAAGGGCAAGCGGTATGTGAGCGGTGGGGGAGCAGGAAGGAGGAGGGAGGGGCTGGCGTCAGTGCGGTCTTTAAGGAAATAAATTAATTTCGCATTTAGGGCGCCCGATCAGCGGGAAGCGAGCTGGAATGGCATCTGGAGCGAACGCCCCACTCTGAAACCCATTTCTGCGAATTTTTCGACGTCCTTTATTATCTTTATCGATTTTTGCCTGATGACTTTATCAACAAGCGGCGCTGGCTGCTTGTCTTTGGTCACTTGTTAGGCAAACACACAAAGAACCAGCCCCCTTTGTGTCCTGACGGAGTGGAGTTCCTGCACCGCCAGCCGTGGGGGCTGCGCATTTAATGGTCGGCCTTTGGGGGCGTTGTGGCATTCGGACGCTTCATTTGATACAAAGACCTAAAATAACCGCTGGGTCCCCAAGATCCGGGTCACTCTGGTTACAGTGGGCCTGGCCACTTGTACGCACGCCCCAGTACACGCCCACTGTTTGCTCACATTTTTTTAAACTCGGAATCTGCGGCTGACAATCAAATTTGATGTGGCAGGACTCGGATTTAAATACAATTTGGCGCCCCAAGGCAATGAGAAATTGTGCGTCCTCCTCGGCGTTTCCTGCAGACCTGTGCTTCCAGCCAGTTGTGGCCCATGAGTTCTGGGAAATTCTGCAACTAAATCGACCACGAGCCTCGACAACACCTGCCCCTTGACTTAATTGCACCAATAGTCGACGGGAGATCGAGTGGTAAATAGTCTGGCAATTGCAATTATCATGCGCCGGAAAAAAAAACGCCCGATGGCACTTCTCATTGATTTTTAATTAGCATAAACCGGCAATAATTGCAGCAATGTTGCGCGAATCATCGTCATCATGCATTATCGTGTTGAGCTATCGGTTTCATCGGGCCATCCTCGCTGACCCAGGCCGACACACACGCTGCCCTCGAAACGTGAGGCATTTATTAAATTTACCGCCAGTTGCTCATTTCAAATTGCTTTACGTGCCGTGGAAGGCAATAGCTTTCAGCAAATTAAATTGACTGCTCGACGAGCTGACGAAGTGGCGGGAGTGGCGGGAGTGAAGGGTACATATCAGATTATTATCGGATGAAGATTCCGAAAATTTAATTAATATTTGAAATATTCCCGGCCGCATTTGCTAATTGCAATGACATCGCATTTTCGCCTGCCACTCGCATCTTGATGCCGCAACCCTGCTCAAAGGATATCTCGACTGCTCGGCAGCCCGGCAGGTAAGTGATTTATCACTGTTTCGGGTAAGTGCCTGTCGAGGACAGTGGGCGAAAGTAATTCAGATAATTGGAAAAACACAACTCCGCCTCGGGCAAACAAAGAGTCCTCAAAATATCAACGAAGCCGCATAAAGTGAAATGAAATACAGTAATCTAACATACAAAAGATGCCTGGAAAATGAAAAGATTTTCCATATTTTCTTGTCCTCCACTTTGTTCCGGCCAGTCATGTGCGAAATTTATGTGTCGCCCGAGCGGGAAGGCACGAGCACGAGAGAGCCAGGAAACCGAGAGAACAGCAGTTGCTGGGAAAATCCAAAGATTAAATTAAATTGTACACGTCCCAGTTTAAAACTAAACAGTCTCGGCCTGCCACAGCCGCCCGGGCACGGCCCGCAGCTGCTGGTCTCTCTTACATCATAAGGATGTGTGGCAGTGTCCCTGCAAATCCGCACAGCTTGGCCGGCCAGGAGCGTTGGACGAGCCAACCGGCTGTGGCCCAATAAATCACAACATTTTCAGATGCTTACACAAATGCTTTTTTGATCCTTAATTTTCTGATCAAATACGTGACATTAAATATGGCCGGGCCGGGCCGGAGCGGGGACGGGCTTAGGAAGTGCCGGGTAACAAATCGCAGAGCTGCCGAAAATTGAATGGCAGAGTGGAGGCAACGGAGGGCCCGGGAATCCGGCATTGATCCATTGACATTTGCCCAGCATCCCCGGAATCCGAATTCGAGCGAGTGTGGATTCCGTGTGGGCTGCAAAACAAAGCGCCAGAATTTTTCAATCACAACGGATCCCGACCCCACCGTCGGGCTAAGTAAGTATCTCTGTGTCTCGCATTGGATTGCAGCAGCAGCTGGCATTGTTAACTCGCCTTTATGACTGTCTGAAAGCGATAGTCGTCTTGCCGAGCCCTCAGCCCCACAATGTTGCCGGAGAGTATGGGGAGGGGGCAAGTGTGGGGTGTGTTTTATACGCTTGCTTACTTTTCAATTTATTACGCAACATTAAAAGCTGCTTTACAGCACAAGTTCTCGTGTATCGAGATACGATTGTTGCGCCGGCCACATGTGTCTGTGCAAGTGCGTGTCCTGGGATGCGGGATGCATCAAAGGGGAGTCGCATTGTATTGCCATTTGACAAAATGTCAATTGCAGTGACAATGTATTAGGAGCTGTTTCTGTTGGGCCCCCTCTCGTGCACAATGCCATGGGTCGTACGGTCGGCTGCGGGACGTACATAGGTACAAACGAGCGGATATAATGACTCCAGAATGCAATCGAGGATGCAGAAATGGAATTGCTGACAATGGCTTTCGAATCAAAAATTGCTGCACATGCCGGTTGGATATTCCAAATGAGAAATATCCAGCAAGTTAATCAACGGCCTGCCTTTCTATAGATTGACATGAAAGCCAAGCACACCGAAGCACACCTAGGCCAATGACTTAAACAGTTTTAGGTTTTTATTTGTTACACAAATCAATGAACTGTAGACGATCGCAGCTTATTGTGTTCAAAAATATACAATTAAGTCAAGTAAAGCAATTAAAGCATTGCCCGGAAAGGATTGTTCCCAATATGCGCACACATAAATTGAGGCGAATTCCATCTGCGGCAGAAGGAAATTTATGTCTCAACCGAGTTCGGATATCTGCAGCATTTAATTGTGGCCACACAAGTGCACGTGGCTCTGCATACAATTATTAAGCTTGTCGAACACAAGGTTCCTGGTTTTGGGAAATTTCTTAAATACTCCGCTTGTGAACAGGCGCCTCCTGGCTACCTGGTGTACAGAATGCCGCAGATATTCCGTAAAGCTGAGGCCCAACTTTTGCCATGGGGGCCCACAGCCGCCACAGCCAGCAAGTCGCACAACCCTTGCCGTCGAACGCCCGGCACCCTAATATGCAAATACACACAAAATTATAATTATTATAAAATTTTGTAAATGTCTGCCAACCGACAACGCCCTGCTGTCAGCGGCAGAGCCCCGCACTTTGCCGCAAAGTCAAATGGCAACCGACATCGCCTTTGCGCCCTCGGAACGGAAATCCTTTCGAAACTGCCAAATTTTCACGTTGACTAGCGGGACACGGCCGCGAAACACCCGGCGACGCCTTATTTGCATGATGCCTCCCGAGTTTTACGGGGGACCAAAGCGAAGAAAAGAATTGCCAGACCCTTGGCGTAATTTCGATTTGCAGGCAATTTGACTAAATTAGACAACCGGGCGAGTTGTCAGTCGGCGGCGATTAATAAGTTCTCCGTTAATTACGTGACCAAGAGCCATCGCTCAGTGCCAGCCGAAGGCAATCAACGTGAAAGTCCTCGGAATCACGACTCATTTGTAGCCAAAATTAAAAATGCCTCGCAGGGACCTCCTTCTGGCGGGAAATTGTGAATGAATTGCGTTTAGCATCTGACGATTGGTGGGTGGCAGTTAACATTAGTGATTACCTCGCCCGCTTTTTGGCTAGCTGGCGGCAGCGCAATAATTTGTCTATTCAAACTTTTTAGCCAGCCACGTCGCTTCGCATTCGCGTTCCCATTTGGCTTTTTATTTGCATGTCATTTATTTTGTTAATGTTCGTAAATAAACAACCGAAGGAGAGGAGGGCGGGGCCAGAACTCGCAGCGGTCGCCGCGCCTCGTAGTTGGCAGCGTTTGAACAGCGACAAGTCAGGCTTTGCCAGGAGCAGCGTCATCAATTTCAATTTCCACTCCGCTCCGCGCTGCCACAGCATTCGGCGGCGGGTCCTCGAAATATGCCAACAATTTATAAGTGATTCATCATTGTTTATTGGCTCCATCGATGCGTGAACTGCTGTGGCCAGGAATTATGGCCGGCAATTTCAGGAGACCATTACTGGGGCGAAAGAATGTGCCGTTGGGCTCAAAGGTGCCAGCATCGATTTGTGTCTTCATTAGCAGCCACCGACTCCGACTCCGGCTCCGACTTCGGCTCCGACTCTGGTCCAGGTGCCAAAAGAGTGCTCTCCACGAGTGGCTTGGCAGGGAATCAGACAGACAGACAGGCAGGCCTTTTAGCCAGCATCTATCCGCCTGCAGCCGGAGCAATCTCGACACGGCTGACATTGATGTGCGACTGGAATCGACAGATGAAATCTTATGCAGGACTGCCACCGGCGGAAATGTAGATGGGTTTCGACTTGACTCGCAATTGCAATTTTCCGTTACGTGTTTCCCACCGCTCCTGCCTCCTGCCTTATGGGTGCAAAAGTTTCGGCTGCAAATGCAAATGCAAATACAAAACTTAAATAAAGGGCACACTTACATTCCCGAAAAGGTAAACTTTTGATTATCAAGTCCTGGAAGGCTCTGGTATGCAGTATGCGTGTATGCCGAATAAATTCCCTGCACTGTATTAAGTGAAAATTGTTTTGGCGCAATTTTCGGGCTGTCTCCAGCCCGTTGGCTGGCGCCATCAGGTTATGTATTTTGTGCACGCCATGGAACCGGCTTTGAACCGGGCCCAAGGAGCGACAACTGTTTCTGGCGAGTCGCTTTTCTATTAAAATTTTCATTAAATTGAAAGCAATTAGTGTAAGGAAGGACCAGCTCAAAGCCCGGAGCTGTCGAGATGGCGAGCAAGGGAGACGCCGAGCTGCCGAGCTACCTAGCTACCGAGTGGTGCTCTCCTGCGATCCGTTTGTGTTTTGATTATAGCCAAAATGATGGACAGCATCTGCAATTTGCGGCACATAAACGAGATAGGGCCTCATGGTCACCGCTGGTCAGACAGGGCTCATCCTGCCTTCCAAAGGCGCCAAGTGCCTTGATGATAGCACGAGCGCGCGGGACATCAAGATGCCAGATACCAGGCCCTCGAAATTAATTTGCCGCCTGCCTGCAGCGCTGAATAAATTCGTACCTGTGCCCAGGGCTCCGGGTTCCGGGTACCGGGAACCAGCAGCCAGCTCCGGCTGCGCCCGGCGGCCATTTTCGGTTTTATTGCGTCCGCCATTTTGTCAATTGCGCTAAGCACTTCCTGCTAAAGAGATCAGTGAACTAGAAATTGATAGCGCCCGAGCCGGGCGCAATAACTTTTGATGGCCGACGTTTTGTGGGCAACGCACCGAACACGAAGCAAAACAAAGACCGAAAGTCAACGGCAGCGGCATCAAAATTGATACCAAAATGTTGACAGCTGCGCTGCTTATTAAGCAGTTTGCTGTGTGCCCAGTGTGCCAGTTGGCAGCGGGTAGTACGGTCCGGCATCGGATGGCCGAAACCGCTGTGCGCTCGGCTGCAGAAATCCCTGCCAGGGTATGACAGGCGCTGGTTAGACCACTGACAACATTCGGGGATTTTCCTGCGCTTGGTTTTTGTCGGACTCCGCCGGGCGGCGCGGCGGTGGGGCCCACAAAAAATCGAACAATAAAGTATTATTTATGGATTTCGTTTTCGATGACATTTTTTGCGCTCTCACGCGGAGCACTGAGCGGAGATAAAAAATTTAAATGGACTTGAATTTAATGTAGTCATATCTGGGCGGTCCTGCTAATGTGTGTCCCACTGGCGGCTATCCGAAAATCAGATTTTAATTCTTAATCGATCCCCCGATATGTACACATTCGTGACTGTCGCTCTTGATTCCGACTTGTCCAACCCGGGACACTGACTTTCGGGCCCGGGTTATTTGTCTGTCCCGGTTTGACATCTGAAATATTGGGAATGTTCTCACCGGGGGTGGTGCGGGCAACACAAGCGGGCACGGGCCCGGGCACGGGCACCTGAAACTTCGTAGAAATATTGCCAGGCCGAAATTAAATTCCGGCCTACTCCACCTTTCCTTGTGAGGCATGCAAAGTCCACAATTTTCAATAAAAATAGCCACAGGCACAAACAAGTAAACGCCACACCCACACCCACCTCACCCCACTTTCATTCACCTGCGCCATTCACTTTCTGGATATCGGACTCCCACAACGTGTTTGTTGTGATTTGAAATTTTCCGGCTATGCGTTTGAACTGAGGCGGAAATTATTTGTGTGCCATTGATTACACCTGCATGTTTGTGCTTGAGGCTGGCCGAAGGATCGTCAGCAGTGCTTTTCCCGGAATCGGGTCGGGTTCAGCTTGAGAGCACGAGATACAGTGGCTGTTCCTGGCGGTTGGGGATCGGGTCGCGGGTGTGCGTGTGCCTGTGTGCCGGGCGGGAGTCCTTGGACCCTGACAAGACTCATGAGCATGTCAACACTGCAGACATTTCGGCACGCGCACGCACTTTCCTTTGCTCGCGGTCCTTTAACGATGCTTAATTTCTGTCGCCCACCACGCTGCGATCCATTTGCATATCTGACAGGGCATTAATAAACAATAAATCGTGCGTTTAACGGTTGAATTAAAACTTTTGTTTGGCCGTGAATTCCCTGACTTAGCCGCTTAATTATTCGTACTATTTTGGTGTGCTGGAATCACGTGAACCCGTTCAGCTTAAGACGGCTTCGTAAAAGGTCTTCAGCGTGTACTCTACCGGTGAGAGTCCGGGCAGAGGACGAGTAAATAACTCAGAGCAGGTGTCGCTGACAAGGCAACAGCCTAGCGTCTTTAGCCAGGGAAAGGACGGGTTGCTATGGCTGGCTTTGCTAATGGTCGGCGGTCTGGTGTGGCTTAATTTATCAACTTTCTTGCGGTTGACAGACAGGCCGAGCAACTAGCGGCTGCGACCTGTAGGGCTCTAATTGAATACGCCTGTTACGCGAGGCTACGAGTTAAGCTGCACCCTTGCCCCGGTGGGCCGCAGCAGGGCGGCATCACAAACTGCGAACGACGGAAGATGGCGCCAAGCATCCGATTGAGGACGTGCCACAATAAATTAAAGCACTGCGGCTTTCAGCGGCACTTCCTGGAGCAGCGAGCTTTGCGCTGGCAGCAGGAAGATACGTTCAATAAATAAATTTATTCATGACTTTTCGTTTTCATTACCGCTGGCGGAGAACCCGCGAACATTGTCATATTTGACTGCTGCTCTCGGGTGCGGCATTAAAAATATTACGCCACCTGCCAAGTGCCACCAGCGCTCCGGAAACGGGCAGGAGCTGGCAGGCAGGCACGCATTACCGTGGCACAAGTGTGTACATATGCGCACATGTATGTTATGTTATGTACGAAATGGAGCACCCCTACACATGTAGGGAAAAGCCGAAGGAATCACTGCGCATGAGAAATCAGTGAGCCCATAGATTCCTAATAGGATATTTTTGCATTTTTGCAGGGAATTAAAAAGTAAGTAAATGGATTGTAGAGCAGTGAAAGCGTAATTTTTCGGCAATTGCAACGTCTTTTCGGATTTTATCATTTAATCTACCACATTCCGAACAATTTATATGGTTCTACAGTTTCCATATTAAATTAATTAAAATCGGAAGACTATACCATAAGGGTAGGCAAACCTCGGTGTGTAGAACTTAGCCTTCTTTCTTATCTTAAATGTGGTTCAGATAATGGGTTAGAAATTCCTTGAATATGACAAAGGAAAGCGCAGAGTAAGTGGTAGGAGTTCGACCTGATATCGCCTGTCTGTCCAAAAGTCGTATAATAACAAGATGAGCAAAGCCATCTTATTTGCACTCAAAACGTTGGGGCGAAACTCTCACAAAAGTGCGTTCAAAATCCAGACAGACAGTGAGACGCTTCCTTTCTTGTTGACATACATCGACAGCGTATTCTTAAGTATTCTAGATCTGTTCTGTTTTAACGCTTCCAGCATTGTGCTTGGAATTTAAAATGTTCTGCCTTTATGCATCCACTGAAGCATACTTTTGAAATGTACATAACCCATACTTTCTTTCTCATTGAAAATGATCTCGGCTTTCACTATAATTTGCTGAGGTCGTAAGATTGCATTAGCCAAGCGATTTTTTGCGCCATAAGCAGCGTAATGCTCAAGATTGTGAACCAGCAGCAAGTGCAGCAAGTGCTGCCACAGCAACAACGACAACAACAGCGGCGTCGGGGTAACAATGGGGCCAAAGCGAAAGTTCAAAATGTCGACAAACGAACAAACAAAATTTCATTTACAGCGCCTCGTAAATTGCATGCATGTGTGTCCTTAGGTACATATGTACGTGCTACGTAGGTGTAAGCATCGCGAATCGCGATGCACCGCGACGAGCGCTGTTCGAGTTCGTGTGGCAGTGCGGCTGTGTGCAGCGCAAATGTTGGCGTTTCTTCTCGAGTGTGCAAGTATGTGTGTCAATGCCGTCGACGTCGAGTGAGCGTGAAACAAATGCAAGCTATAAAATCTCAACAAAGAGCAATGCCAAAGGGCGCCAGTGGATCGCAGGAGGGGCGTGGTGGTGCTTATTTGTATTTGTGCCATAAGCGGAGCTACGGCTGCCAATGTCGGAGACACGCACCCCCGCCCCTTCCTCAGTCAGCCCCCAGACAAGCCCCCTACAATCCACTTGCACACCCGCACCGATGTCGTTAAGCTTCGCAAACAATTTCGCGGGGCTTGAGTGAAAATTCTTTCCCAAAAAGCAACAACTTCAACAGCAACGACAAGGCAGTAAAAGCGTAAATGCGAAATTAGTAAGTGCACATCGCGAACGAAACTCGAATGGGGCATCGAGTGGGATAAAGTGTTCAGAGAGAGAGCATGAAAGAACGAAAATTGGAATACCCTTGCAACATATTCGCTATCACAGAACTTTATTTCTTATGAATCACTTTTTAATCTACTTTCCCATTGACTCTAAAAACAGGCGACACTGTTCTTACCATATCTAGCATGTGCAGCAAGGGTTCATACTAGTGGCAGTGACCTCGTTATGGTAGTCACTCCATGAGATACTGATCAGAAGGTTTGAATTTTAAATATGTGTACGTGAAATGTTAGCTCTGCTGTGATATGATTTAGTTTAGAAAATAAATGTCATAATGCAACACTTCAAAGGTCACATCTGCTCCTTCCATGTGCAAGTGCACTTATTTATCGAATTCAGCTCCTCCACGAATGACGCCTAAACTAAAGCAGCTAAACCAACAGCCGTGTGTCGCACATGGGTTTCCCGTTGATTACGGAATCGAGATCGAGGTGGCGGCACAGCCTCAAGCTGAATACTGCCAAACTAATGTGAGCCAAGCGGAACTGTGACGAGCCAACCCGCGAACGCCATTTTGGCTTCGACACTTTCCCGGGAAAACTACGGGGGCAGGGCAGTTGTTGTGCCGTTGCCAGGGACCTCGCCATAAACATCGGAAAAAATATCAACAGGGCAACAACAGGACAACAACAGGGCAAGAGCAGCGTAACGACAGGAGCCGTGTAATCACTTGTCATGCAGCTAAGCTCTGCCGCGCCCAGTCGTCTTGGCCCGCTTATTTGTAAACACTCGGCGCTATGGCCGTGTGGCCCCCCCGCACAGGAGCTGACAGGAGCGGCGGTTGCCCGACCGAAAATGTTTTGATTCGCAAGTTGCGCAATTTATTGAGCAGATAAATCCCCCAACGCCGCTTCGGCCTGACGTGTTGTCCCTCAAAAGGCGAAATTTATATGAAAACTTATTCGCCGCCGCCCAGCCCGCTGATGCTCCCTGCCAGATCAAAGCAGCGAAATAAATTAACTTGGAATGTTGAGGGCGATAAAACGCAGCCGATAAGCGGACCGACATCGGCCGCTTCGTGACGACTTTCATGGCTCTTATCGCAGCCTGGCGTCGAGTCCCTGCAGGCTCGCCCATCCCCAGCCCCTCGGGCCCTGTCGCCGTAGAATGAGCCTCTCACATGGCGTGTCCTAATGCGGGCTGAATGCAAATATGTCAGCCCCACGCCCGGCAATTGAATTATTGCATGCCGCCGCTAATTCCTCATGTTTGCCCGTCCTGTAATTAGCGGAGCGCTCATTAACTGAAGTACCGCGACTGTCACGGGCAGTGCACCGGTTTGCAGCGCCGTGCAAGTATGCCCGACGCCAATTGGCCTTAGCATGCTGGGGCTCGGCACTGAATGGATTATTAATTTGCTTTGTGCGAGCAAATAAGCGGATATTTAACAGTGTTTTGTGCTGAGCCCCGTGGAAACACCACGAGCTAGAGCGTTCGCCGCGCAGCCATGCAGGAAATGTGATCCGTGAGCTAAACTATAGGAGCCGCAGTAGGGAATCCGATAATTAATGCCCGGCTAATTGTTAACCACCCTGCCAATTGAGAGCTTTTCCACGTTCTTTTCATGCAGCGCACACAGGTGATGTCAACAAACTAATGCATTTTTCTTTATCAGCATAACTTTCTGTTATGGGTAAAATAGGAATTAAAAAAATGCGGAGTTTTTATTTAAATTTTCAGGTCAAATATCATATATATTGTTAAACAAAAATCCCTCTTTTGGGAAAGAACGTGTGAGAAAGCTATAAACAAGTGTTGTAAACTGTAAGATACCAGGTACTCCAAAGCTGTACGTGTTGATAAGAATAATATTGTGGCGGTGAATCCTATGGAGCCTCTTTTTCCGACATTATTAAACGAAGAGTAAAGAGTAATAGTCAAATCGTCAACTTGTTTAAGCTGGCTAACTAAGTTTTATTTTCCAGAACAAAACTCCCTTCCTTGTTACGTAACTAGTTTTCAGCTCTTACAAAAATCAGTTCATTAAATGCAATTCGGTTCCATTAGATACATTTTATTTCTGTAATAACTACCGGAAATATTCTCGTAGGAATTCTTACCATTTCGTACCGCCTTTTGGGAAACTTTATCTATCCAATGAGGCTACATAACGCTTGCACAAAACCCGTATTTTGTAACACAAAAACGGACATTGATTGGCCCGGTGATTTGTGTAAGAAGAGAAGAAGGAGTGCTTTCAAAAAGGATATTCGCCCGCACTCCTCGTATTCCGGGCAGCACGTCTGGTCACTCGATGGCATTTCAATTCGGGGCCAAATAAGGGCTGCGCATAATAAGCGCAAATATTTGCACATAATCATCGTTTTCCTTTGGCCGGCGTACTCGAACTTGTGCATAATTTCGGCCGCCTCTCTGCAACAGCACATGAAAATGTTTAAATATTTATGAAATTATGCTAAAGTTTCAGCAAGTCATAAATCTCTGTTGATGTTTGACTTTTTATGCAAAATTTATTTCATTTGCATAAAAATGGCTGACAAAATATTTTCCCAGCCGACATGCACGACGGGGAAAGGGACGGGGAGGGTCGCTAGTCAGGTAGTCCGGAAGGCAGGAGTGGCGGCGGCGGAAGGGCGCCACGGGGAGTGCCAGCTGAACAAAGATACACGAAATTCAAACAATAAACACTAACAAATGCCCCAATCCCTCCACGTACACCTGTCCAGTGGCCCGGTCCTGTTGTTCCTGCCCCGCGCTCCCTCGGACCGTGGGCCTCCTGTCGACGGCCCCTTCGAGGGTGTCATAAACATGAAAATTTGCCTAAAAACTTTTCTCCGTAATCAATCACGCTTCATTTATTGAAACGCACAAAGGACGCTCCATTTGCCAGGCGGGCCTTGGCCGAGGTTGGGTTTCTGGTTGCCCAACTGGCCGAAAGTTTGTGTCCGCAAATCTGGTTCGGAGAGCTCATTTGCGGGCCCGAGCACACCTGGCCTGGCTGCGGCCGGCCCGGGACATCAACACTCATTCGTCAAAAGGGCCGCGACTGCGATTGATAAGTGTGTATGTGCCGGCCCTGGGGTGCAACCCATTCAACGCCTAACAAATGGGGAAATGCCAAACGTGTTGTTTGCGCCAGAGTCCAGCTGTCTTCATTTCTACAATCTCTAGAGCCTTACAGCTGGCTGGATTAGTGGCAGATACATTTCACTTTCGCTCTGGAACAAGCAATTGATTGGCAAAGCAGCGAAAAGCCCCAGCAATGTGCAACAAATTGCTGCACTCGTGACGGACCCGAAATGATGAACTACCGACCAAGAATCACCAGGAGCTTACAGAAAGCATTCGGAAATTGGCAGCTGGCCAGATCCCAAGACAGATCCGAGGCAGGATCAAAGCAAGGGCAGTCAGCCCAGGGCCTGATAAAAGCAGAATTACAAAGCCGCACTTGAGCCGGGCATAAAATAAAAGCTGCTGTCAGATTGCCAACTGTCAGGGCCGACAAAGGCACCGGCAGGGCAAAGCCACAGACAGATGAAGATGCAGATACAGATGCAGACACAATGCCTGCCCGTGTCCTGCGCAATTAATGGCACATGGAATGCCATCGCCAGTGCAGGTCAGGAATCAAATCAGAAACAAAGCAACAGCCCCCGGCATCGCCAACTAGGAGTATTTGCGCTGCGCCAGAATTCCAATTATGAGAGGTTATTGAGTTCCACAGCCGCATTATAATGCGACAACAATCGTGGGCACGGCCACCGCTCACGACCGTCAACCACAGGCGGCTTTTTGTGGCTCTGCCGCCTGTCGATGCCATTACGAATTGTTGTTTTAAGCGGATTACGCAATGTGCGAAACGTGTGCGAGACCGAAGTAGGCGCCGAGGCAGGGTCGCGGCCGGGGACGGGGCTCAGGGGCCGGCGGGCTAGTTGGCCCTACTTGACAGCTGACAGTTTGACGCAGGCCCGCAGACTGGGAATTCGATTAATTTTTGATGAATCAATGTCAACTGCTGCTGAAAATCTGTGAGCTGTCAGCGCGGCTGCAGCGCTGCAAAGCCACTCCGGCGGATACCCGGTGTCCCGGGCAGCGGGCGGCGGAGGGCGTCGTTTACCCTTTCAGGAGACACGTAATTTCGCACACACGTGCTATAATTTCACACACGCACTCGCATATCGCTGGCAGGAAGCAGGAGGCAGGAGGCCGGAGAGTGACGAGTTGAGAGAGCGGAGAACCGCTCCGTAAAATATGACATAACACTGATACGTGCCTTACGGACTTCTCCTGCCGCGCCTTCGCCTCGTCAGGACAGCGGGGCAAAAGTTGGCATCCGAGAGCTCATATTGTCCCTCGCATCAAATGGAAATGCTGAGCCGCCTCGAGAAAGTGTGCGAAAAGTATGTTCGATATTTTTCAATCAAATTTCCGTAAATGTCACGTATACGCAGCGTCTTACGTACTTATTAATAATGCTCGCAAGCCCCAGAGCTGCAGCGAAGTGGGAGCGCCAAAAGATGGAGTCGCGCCAGGAGGCAACTCGAGTCGAGGAAATATCGATATCACCATATTCCAGTGCGTGTGTGCACACGCACACACACGCAGTGGCGCTCTGTGCGCGCATTAAAGTTCATTCTTTAGTCGTTGTCAGCGTGTGTTGCCACATTTATGCCCATTAACCAACTTTTGCGCCAAGAATTTTTGACATCTCCGGGCTGCCAGCGCTCTGGGGCTGGGCTTACTGGCTCTGCGCTGGGTCGCATCCTCTGCTAAATTTTTGATGAACCCGAAATTGCCGATGACAGAGAACTGTGCGAATCTCCAGCAAAGGATAGGGGCATTGCGAGAAGGCAGCAGTCGTGTCAGTCAAAAATACTTGCACATATTCCGGGAGTTGTTTATGCACGGCAGCTAAATATTTAACAGCTTCGAGCAATTTCATTAATAAATATTTCAGTCAGCCAGTGAATAATATATATTTGAGTGAAATTGTTGTGGATGGGTGAGCGGCAGAGCGCTGCCTGGCGCAGCACCGCCGCTGAGGCACGAAATTAAAGTAAATTCTATTGAAATTGCGGAAATATCTGATAAATTAGTCCTCCTCAGCTTTATTATGCCAGACCCGGGAAACGAGCAGCGCACTCCGAATAGCCTGGCCCCTTATCCGGGCCAAATAAATTCTAGGCACGCTGGAATGAAATGGGCCAAAATGGGGAATCAAGCCAGGTTGCCGACTCCTTTTGCCCTTGGTGGCACGTCAGCACCTTTCCGTTTATTTATAGTTGTGGGTGTGGATGGCGCCTTTGTTACGGTGTCCGCTTATGCGTGTACCGCTCGTAAATAACAATGCCGAAGACACATGCCACTTTATGTCAATTATTTTGACAGCTAACAAGAGCAAATATGCAGCGGGTCGACATTATTATATCACATTTAAGGCACACACACGGCCGTCCAATGGCGCCAGGAAGGAGACCCCAGTGCCATGACCACGGCAGGTGGGCGCAGGTGCTGGTTTTTCTGCCTTATGATGCCTCGAACGTGATTCCTTAAAAGCAACACGGACCAGTATTTTGTAAGGCTAAGAGCCTGAACAATGTTGTGACTTCAATAATTTTTCTAAAAGTCTAATGCTAAACTAGAATCGAATACTTAACTAAATTCGCTGGCAAAATGTTTTTGGCAAAATCGTTAAAATTTCGTTCGGGAATTATTAAATTAAAGTTGACGAAGTTTATGGCTTGCATTGTCTTACTTGATAAATCAAATAAACTCAAAGGCATTGGGTGAGTAGGTACTTTATTCAAACTTAACATACAATTTAAAGCGGAAGGTTTTTAAGACGAGACTTTTATTTAAATATATTGTGTTATCCAAAAAGCTTATTAGCCGGTTTTTTGGTATCATATGAAGGTATCTTTAGATCTACCAGGTAACAGATGCAACCAATCTTCTTTTTTAAAATTTACTTTCGGTGGCTTCAAGGGCTTGAGGTCTGCTCCCCACGAATAAATACTGCCCATATGCAGTGGGGCAAAACTCTTCATAGTTGGCTTCCAGTTCCCTGACCACAGGGAGACGAACACGCATGCGGATCGAGGATGTAACGAAGTTATGTCCAGGCCCGAGCCTACGCTCCGATGGCTGCGATGTCCTGGCCCGACTTCGATGCCCGACCGCCCGGGCGGGAGTCGTATCAAAAGGCGATTTAATGAAATTACGGTCAGTATTAATCACTGTCAAGGCTAATTGAGTATGAAAACAAGCGGAGCAGGTTCAGGCGCTCCAGAAGGGCGACCATGCAGGGGCGCTGCTGATTGCCCCCCCCCGAATCAGTGTCAGTGCTGGCGTCAGTGTTCATTAGACGCAGGCGGGCCGGACAGGAACGCAACCTGACATCTTAAAAGGGTTCCGCCACCGTCGAACTCCCGGCTGAAGATCACGTGTGTTCTTTATTCACCTAGCCCTGCCCGGCAACCGACCTTAGGCCGGCACATAACTTGTATTTAATAATGTTGATGGCCCTAAGCGGCGATGACTGTTGTGCACTTCCCAGGACTCCGGGACTCCACGCCTCCAGGAATCCCAGGCTCCTCAGCGCACATCGTTTGTCAATCGCAAATTGGGAGCTGACAGGGACAAATGGCATGCGAAGTCGATTCTATTTGTCGGCGACGGCAGCAAATGGAGTGAACTCATTTTCGTGATAAATTTTTTGTTTGCCCAGCAGAGTGGACTGAATTATTGCGGACAACAGGTCAGTCAGAGTGCTTCCCAGCTGCCAGTCGGCCCAGAAGCCCGCCCAGCCCAAAGTGGCTAAAGTAATCAGAGCCGATGGGAGCCGCCAAAAGTAAACACTTGCCACATGCAAAATGAAATTGGGTGCAACGAGCAATGACGACCGCTTGCAGCTGTCTGGAGACGTGCGGAAGGCGGGCTGCCATTAACTTATTGAATTTAAGCCAATTTAGCAGCGAACACTTAGCTGACCACACAGCAGCCGGGCGCACAATTGCCCGTAAGCATCCTCGGACCGTACTATGTCCGATGTCCGATGTCCAGAGTCTAAAGTCCAGTGTCCACAGTCCCATGTCCAGGTGTCCGTGTGAAGGACTGGATGCCACGTAGAGTGGCGGACCAATTTAATGTGGCAGCCCGCCTGCCCCAACTAAATCAAGCTGTTCCTCTTCTCCTGGTCAGTGCCCACCAGCCACCTGTCAAGTGCATGTAGATAAATTTCCAGGCTAATGGCGCCGGGCGCCCAAGGTGGGACGGATCGGCGGAGCTGCAGCAGGAGCCGGCCACGAGCTCGAAACGGGCAAAAAATGCAGCCGGCATCTGTTTGAGCTGCTACAAAAATACAAGCAACCGGAGGAGGGGCATCCACTCGTCCGTGGCAGGTCGCTCTCCCACCGTTAACTTAATTGAAAATCACAAAAATTGGTCATTCCGGCACAATGAGCAGAGAACTTGGCAGCAGAGGCAGCAGAGGCAGCAGAGGCGGAGGCCGCAGGACTTCCCAGCATCCAGCATCCAGTATCCAGTAGTGCCAGCGATAAATGCCGGCAAAGTGCACGGCAGGAAACGCAAAAACAACATGCTCGGCGATTTAATTCCGACGCTTTAAAGACTCTGCGCTGAAAGCCTTTTTGTGGCACCGACGAAAAGCCAAGTTGGGCTAAGTAGAGTACGTCAAAGTGAGGCAAGTGGGGCAGAAGGCCCGTGCAGGTCATTTCCACCCGCTCCGAACGCAATGGCCCCGCCCACTGGCTGTTTAGATAAACAAAAAGTTTTAAACTCGGCGCAAAGGGGAAACAGCTTTCCGTGGCATCCCTTTCCTCTATCCCAGCTCGCACAGGCATAATTCATTTAATGGCTGAAGTCTGGGCCAACTGCGAGGAGCACTGTTTGGATTCCCAAAAATAAACAGGACGCGGGGAGGAGGAGCAAGTCAAATAGTGGAAATCGATGCATGGGCCGCGGGGCAGCCGAGTGTGGATAATGCCATTACGGAGCACTTTTCAAAGGACCCACACGGCGACTGGGAAGCAGGGTATAAAAATACCGTGGCGGGTCGAAGTCGGGTTTTAATTCGACACACATTTCAATAAACCCCGCTCTCAGGGACTCTAGCTCATAACTCAGTTGGGTATTTTGCCTCGGATCCACTTGCGGAGCCTGGGAATTTATATCGCAGTTCAGGGCACCCATTTTTAAATCTCCCAGAACCGCCTCAAATTTACGAGTTCGAGAAATATTAAAACATAAACTTGTCAGTCACACGTAGGCACATAAATCGCCGAGGGTCCGGACCTATCTCTAGCCCGGCTGCCGCTCTCACTCCCTTTCGTTCCCGTTGCCACTCATTCCGGCTGCGGTATGTAATCCGCGCTCGTAAAGTTCAATAACCCCAAGGGGATTAGGCGGCGCTCCCCAAGCAGGAAGTGCACTTATTTATGGGACCCTAGCACCTAGCCCAACAATCCGGGGGCCACATAAATAAAAATAAAATAATCGCCGGCATAAAAAGGGGCTCTTTCACATTCAAATGAAATTGCCCGTGCCAGTGGGGCCACTTGCTCTGGTCAAGGATATGATGCTCCTTTTTAAACAACACTCCACTCCAAGGTGTGCTCATGCATGAAAATTGCCATGGATACGGGCGGTATCTCGAATTGGGGACATTAGGGCTTCGGCTACGGCTACGGCTACGGCTACAGCTCCGGCTAAGGCTCCGGCCACTCAAAATTTCGCCAAGGACACACGAGCTCACATTGTGTCTCATTTTGAATAAATTAAATTTGTCTGCAGCTGGCCATAATAAGCGGTCATTCCATGCCCAGGCTCGGATGGATGGCCGTACATGCCATGGATTCTCGGATGCATGACAGACATGCTCCAATAATTTCATTAGGACCTAAAATGGGATCTGCCGGCGAGAGGCGAGGGGCGAGTGGCGAGTGGCGAGTGGCGAGCGGCGAGCGGAGAGACAGGGCCCGCAGCTAATTAGGCGTTTTAAATGTCAGTCGAGGCGGCTTAAAAGGGATAATACAAAATCTTTTCAAAACAGTTGCCAAGGGCGTTGGGGCTTCCAGTTGCGAGCACAATATGGCCAAAACAAAGCTCAATATGCTCATAATCAGATGAGGCCGCCAAGCCGCCCATTAATTATGCATGTGTGTGCCCGCGGGCGTGGGTTTGGCTGTGTGTGGGTGTGTTTGCTGGGCAGCATATGGACAACCTAAGCTCGGCGAAAAGCTGTAGCTCAAAGTAGCCGCCATTTAATGAGCTTAATTAAATAAACAAATGGCAGCGCGCATTTGCCCGTGGCCGCATTAAAAGTGTATGCAACACGACGCGCGAGAAGAGCGAAGGGGAGCCAGGGATGGGGTGTGGGATCGGGATCGGACTGGAGACGGGAAGTGGGAAGTGGGAGACTGAAAACTGGAGACTGGAGACGGAGACTGGACCTGGACTAATGTACCACCGACAACCAAGCAACGCGTCAACCTTGCCAGCCAAGCCTGCATAATGAAACGCGATGCGAGAGCATATTAATGGGTTTTAATTTGTCAGTTCGTCCGACACCCATCGTCCCGCCAGCTCTCTCGCTAATCGAATATTTAATTAGTTTGATGCCGTCCCAAATCGGCTCGAAGATTAGCATTAGACAGGGCAACGGCCTCCCCACGGGACGGCGGAAGGCTGTTGCCTTGGGAAGGCGAAGTCAAAGGCGCCTGCAAGATTTCTGATCGGCCAAACAAACAAGACGGACGAGGGAAAGGTCACGGCGACCCCCAGACCCTGTGACCTCAAATACAAGATTGGGAACAAGAACTAAATTTCTTAAGTGCTTTCATGTGCCAGGGCACCTCAGGGGAATGACGGCCCCGGCGAGTCGGAAGGGACCAGCCAGGACTCGGCGGCCGTTGCCTTGCTTTGCTTTTCTTTGCTTTATTACACTCAAATCATTTTCAAGAGTCAACTTCACCGGTCGCCTGTACCCCGAAAAGGGGTTGAAAACAATTCTGAAAATTTATTTTCATTAATTTTAATTCGCTGCAAAAGTTTTCTGTCCCGTCCGCCGAGAGGGACGGGGCGAATGGGAATGGGATGGGAGCGGAGGGAAGAGTCAAATAATTACTTTTTCGGATTGGACCAGGGTGTCCTTTTTTAATTATTCCGCTAAAGCTTTGTTGCCTTAGGTTCCCGTGCGTAGGACTGGCGAGGCGAGCATAATTAATTTATATAATTTTTCCCTAGAACGTTTTCCATAATTAATTGAAATAGCTCTGGGAGAGAGGCTCTCAAACCGCGACTGAGTATCTCTGATAGGTGAACTCACTCAGGCTTGACACTCAGATTAAGGCACCACCTCCGATTCCATCCCGTCCCCCTAAAGGCCTCATTGATTGCATTTAAGCCAGACAAAAGGCCCGGAACAGTCTCTGACTCCGTTTCAGATTCAAATTCAGACTCACACTCAGATTCCGATTCAGATTCGGAGACGGACTCGCACCCCGGCCTCGACTAATGTCAATAGCATGCAAAGTGCTGACGCCGAGGCTGACTGCCTGACTCAGCAGGCGGCAATCAGCGAGGACGTCCCCTGTTTCGGGGCGAATGTGTGACTGGGTTTTGGGCGGGTGTCCTGGCTGTGTCAGGTTTAGCAGTGAATGGGGAAGTGTTGCAAGGACAACAGCAGCTGGAAACTAGTCTCGGATTGCGCTTCGAGGCCCGCTCTCCGAGCCCCAGAACC
The DNA here is from genome assembly GCA_008042675.1 of Drosophila seguyi. Classification (NCBI taxonomy): domain Eukaryota; kingdom Metazoa; phylum Arthropoda; class Insecta; order Diptera; family Drosophilidae; genus Drosophila; species Drosophila seguyi. The sequence continues at coordinate 32,779 of VNJU01005330.1, read as the reverse complement.
CTCGACAGCAGCCCCTTTGATCAAGCACTAATTATGTTTCTTTTTCTGTTGGTTCTATTTTCAGGTAGCTACTGGCTCGCATCGATTGCCCGGTAAGTTATCGGGAGCGGGACGGACAGCCCTATCGATCGACTTGCAGGTGTTTGCAGCGTGTCGGACAACCATTCAGATCCCTGGCTCGACACATGGAAATTAATAGCGATTCCGTGGGTTAATGAACCAGTGGAACAGCACCCGATACCATCGGCTGAGGTCACAGCAGAGCGGCAGCAGGAGCACGGACAAAAGGACAATTTGCAAAGTGACGTCAAAACAATTACGTGCAGAAATACGCTTGATAATAAAATGAAGTGACCTGGCCCGAGATCGAGTCGGTGGGCGGCGCTTCTCTCCTTCCCAGGAAAGCCGAAACGTGTTCAAGTGTTGACTTTTATAAATTGTGCACTCGTTTCGCCCCTTATCTAGGGCCCTGCCAGGTGAGAATGTGTTGGCGTGTGCCCAACTTGGTCAGCAATTAATTACGGCAGCAGGATAGACAGTCAGGCAGTCGGACAGCCTGATGGTCGCCCAGGTCAGAGGGAGCCCCGGCACATCTGTTCTCCGACAGGCTTAAACGCCATTTAAAGCGCAGTTAGTTGGCGCAATCGGACTCGGACCGCCCTGACCCACTTCGCAGATCTCTCAATAGCCAATGCCCCTTTGCAGGCAGACGCAGGCAGGCGGCAGATTTATATTTGCCTGCCACACTTGACTAACTTCGAATGACATTTAAGCGCGGAAAAGTGCCCGCTCTAGTTTATCTCGCCGCTGTGAGCGTTGAAATAATGCCGGGCCTTTCTCCGCGCGTTGCCAGGTCCGCGCCCCGGCTCCGTTTCCGCTGGCGATGCGGTTTTACAGCCGTTGCCGCAATTAATGCCAACAGATTAATTATACGCTTGGCTGCACGCTCTGCGTGGGTCTGGGTCTGGCTTTGCTCGGGCTCTGGCTCCTGCCTGGGCTCTGTATCTGGCTTTTGTTTAAAATGTACTTTTGCAACAAAAGCGGAGGAGACAGCACCCAAAAAACAAAAACAAAAAATAGGAAGAATGGGAATTGGCTCCTAATGAGTGGACATTAGCCGATGCTTCGGTCAGCGCCGGACCCCTAATTTAGTGGACTGCGAATAATCAAACTGTCAAGAGCACCGAAACTTTAAGCATATTTTAAGCGAGTGCAATTTGGTATTGATAGGTCCTGGGCAGCAGCTGGACCAACAATAACTTTCAGCGTCCGCAGGCGCTTGGGTGGCCTGCGATACATATTTTCGTCCTGTGTGTGAAAATGTCGAAAAAAATGGCGGTTTGACAGCGGCGAACACCAACTTCTTCGAGCACTTCCTGTAGCGACAGAGCAACTCGAAGGGGAAGAGAATACGCTCATCTGGAGCTGGGATGTGGAGCCCAATGGGAGGGTTCGGCCCGCCCAGGACCTCCTTGGCTCCGGCACTCGCGTTGATTTATTTATGTTGGCATTGCGGCCGCTGGGGCGTATGATTTATGTGAAGCCGGACTATTCATTAAACCGAACACAGAGCCGCGTCCGTCATTGTCGTATCATTAGAAACTGCAGGGCACATTAATTGCATATTAAAAGCGCTTGGGAAAACATTAGGGCACTATCTTCGCAATGGCTTCCTGCCGTGGGCCAAACCAAGGCCGGTAAGGCGACAATTTGCGCCTCCTCGGCCATATTAAGTAATAAAAGCGTTGTAAAAGGCATAAAAAGAAAGTAGGATACTGCCGCCCGGGCCGGGTCGAAAATTCCGCTCGTTTTGCGGCACGACAACCAGCCGGCAACATGGCGTATTAAATATTATAAAAGGCAATTTGCAAGTCCCGTATAAAAGCCACACGGCCAAGAACGAAATCTCTACCGCACACTTTCAAACACGCACCCACATGAGCCGCGCTGAGCACTCCGCCGTCTGCCGGCAATCATTAGCAACAAAAGGTCATAAACAAACAGGGCCAAAACAAAGCAAACTCGAAGGCGGCCCGCTCCGCAGGATAACCGCAGGGAAAGCCAAAACGCCAGCTCCAGATGCCTGTAACCTCCGGAGCCGGGCTGGCAATGGTGTGGGGCGGTGGTGATATGAAACATTCAATTGCATATGCCAGACGCGCGAATAATTGCGGCTAAGTTAAAGTATTCTGGCAGGCTGCCTCTCTGCGCGCGGATTCTGCACAGGATTTGCTGTAATTAAAGGCGTCTGCTCACGCGGGGCTGCTTTTGAAAAGTGCTGTGCAGGTAATTAACATTTTTACGTACTTTTTCATTGAGAGCGCACTGGAGGAAGCGGGATGGCACATAATTAAAACTTGATTTATGCGCAAGATAATAAATTAAACAACGCCGGGTCAAGGGTGCAGAGAGCTTATGCCGGAGTGCGCTTTGTGCTGTATTATTTTATTGCACTTTCGATAATGGTGCTTAAAGCGCCTTAATATTTTCATATCTGATATGCCCAAGGTTAGGAAATAATTCTCAACGCAGATAAAACTGGATACTCAATTTCAATGTAAACATTTATTTTCTCTTGTGATTATGAATGTTAATTTTTTGTGAAGACAAGCAAGTTTGCAACAATGTCAAAAATACACTAGGCAAGACAGGCCGATCCGTTTTTTTACTACAAATTATGTTACTTTGTTAAATACCTGTAGAATAAGTCGAAGATTTATGTGTTAAATCGATTGTCCAGTAAATTTTGAGTTACCGGTCACATCGCCTCCTAAATTTGTGGAACATGAAACGACCTCGGTGTAACTACATATAACTTTGTTAGTTTTGCTTTGATATATAACAAATATATAGACACAAAATGCTCTTACAATTATGATAAATAATATAAAAACCACACTTTTTTAAGCAAGAATAGAATACACACAACAAATTTAAAAGGTTTTGTAATGCATGCTTTGATTCTAAAAATTTTCGAAAGTTTTCCAGGTCCCTCCTACCGTTCACGGTCTATAGCGTGTAGGGTTTTCCAAAATGACATGCACGATAACACAAAAATGTATGTGCTAAACTATTGCATGCTCCTTTTAATACTTTACGATTTAAATTTAAAACATTTTAGTAAATGTCACTGCATAGTCTTCTATATGCTCTCACTACTTTATGAGAAACGATCGGTAATATTCTATCGCACATAAATATATAAAAGGCGCAGATCAGTTCATTGCGTGGTCAACTGATATAATAATATGGTATTATATCACTTGGCCATAGCTAGTATAATAATGGTTTTTTATTTTTATTTATTATTTTATTTATTTTTTATTCGATTGAATCTTAAATCCGATGCTAGGAGCCCGTTTAACCCACCTCTCGGAGAATCTGTATGTATTTTTGATGGCACATTTTTCCTGGATTCGTTTATCATTTATGGATTGACTTCAATTGTGCGGCGCCCATTAATGTTTAAACACTTCAAAAATGTGCCTTATTGGCGCGTGCATGTATGATTTATGGGCCCAGCGCGTTGACGTCAATCACGTTACATTTTGGCCGCCCACTCCCGCTGGGTCCTTTCGTGAAATGAAGCAATCAGAGCCACCGCAGCGGCGGCGCGACGGCAGGGCGGATACCAGAGGAGCCAGAGGAGCGACAACTTAAGTAGTGGGAACTCCAATCAAACTTTTCCAATAAAGTCTTTAGCCTAAAGACAGTGGATAAATCAAGCAATCAGGCAGCGAAAAGGGCTGCTCTGGCCGACAGCCTCTGCCATAATTTATGGCGTGCTTTAAACCCGCTGTCCAAAGGCTGTGTCTGGCGCAGTCGGAGGAGGAACACGTGGGTGATGTGCGGCCAGCGAATGAATCGAGAGTCGGGCCTCGGCCAAGAAGTTGCCGCCGAAGTGCGAAATTTAACTTTGTCGATTACACCGTGGAGACCACGTTGCGTTGCGTATCCATAGTAATGGGCAGAGCCCTCAGTCAGGGCAGACAATCGACCCGCAGGAGTCCTGCGGAGGGGAATACGTGCATAGTTGGATGCTCGGCTTTCGAATGGCTTCGGAAGCAAGGATGTTGTTAATAAAAAGGGCAGCGAAGCAAATGAAAAATACTTTCCCAGTCCCACATCCACACACACCGACATGTGTGATAATGCGGGGTGCGGGGCGTGTGGTGCGGTGGTGGGGTGGTGTGGGCTTACGCTGTTGGGCAAATTGACTTAATCTAAAATAAAAGTTTAGTGTTGAGCCGAACGCACACTCGGAGGCCCGCACAGGCAAGCAGATGGTATTTTTTACGGCCAAGACCGGCAGAGGAGGAGCTAGTTAGGGCCGCAGGGGCTGTGCGGGGCGAGGCAAGATGTTAATTTCCCAGGAAACGCATGATAGAGTTGAATTCTTTTTCGAAAACTATTTGACTTTGGCTAAAAGGGTAGACTTTTCGGGGCTTTGGGGCCACCTTGGATCCCACATATAGCGAGCACAGCAATCGTTACATAGATCACATTTTGTGTGGCTTCCGCTTATGTTTACGTAAGAGTTGTGTTTGCGTTTCGGCTTGTGTGTGTTTACCTAGCGCATATGCCGGGCGTGTGGTGCCGTTCCAAATTAAATGAAATAAAAAGTAAGTTTAAATAAGGAAATAAATTTTACGGAAACGCTGAAAAGGCAGCAAGATTTACGATGCACAAAAGATAAATTTTACAAATGCTCACTCAACGCACACATGCACAGCCGAATGCGAGTTAGAAGGGAAAACAAGCTCACAACTTACCGAGCTGGTCGGGCGGGGAGGGGACTGCAAATGAAATGGCAATTCATTTATTACCCCGCCAGTATTTATGGGAAGCAAATAACTAAAGCATACATATTCGGCACACATCTGCATAATGTGGGGCAATTACATTTAAAAGATCATAAAAAGAGGTGGAGATAAGGCCGAAAAGCCATTCGCATTTTAATGCCAGCGTGGGGCCCCTGAAGAAGAGCTCAAGCGGAATAATGGCTGCGGGAAGGGACAATGTTCGAGGCCCAAACAGAACTGACGACTGCTTATTGTGTTGTGCATCACAACTATATTCTTTTGCAATCAGAAATACTTCCCGGCGTCCATTTGCTTTGTCTCCCTTCCGGCGTTATCGCTATTATTTACGATGAGTCGGGCCTGGGGAATTAAATGAGATGGCCGAGGCTGCAGGCAGGCAACTTATTTTCCGCTTCTCATTTTCATTTGAATAATTGTACACTTCTGCGCCGTTATTGCTGTGCTCGCTTTGCTTGAGATTTGCAATGGCAGCGCATGGTAATTAATTAAAATATTCAATGCCCAGGGAAGGTTGAACCCTACTCCGAAGTGTGGTTGGTCGTTGACCGAAAGTTTATCGTGATTCGGGCCTGCCGGAGCTCGAAAGGGATTTCCAGAGAAAGGGGTCCCTGCAGCTATCTCAAATTCATCTCCTATTAGCCTGGCGTGACTTAAATCGGGAGTTTAGACGTCCTCCCTGTCGGCGGGCGTTTTGTCAGCTTTATAATTAAGGTTAAAGTTAATTTTTGCTCTGCGGACGTTGTGTGGCTCGACTTCGGGCCCACCTCCATCGCTACGGCCCATCGAAGCGCGCATTCTGTTCGCTGTTTGCTATCATACTAGCCGGAAAACTCATTATTTTTTAAATGGAACTCTTGCTTTGTGGCGTCCCCAGCTCCGAGCTCCGAGCTCCAAGCTCCAAGCTCAGAGCTCCGCCTCCCTTTGGTGCTGGCTTGTCTCCCTCGCAGACGACGATCCCAGTCGCAATTAACTGAGGAGAATAATGTTGCGGCAGTGACGGGCAGAAGCATAATAATTCTGCTCCGCTTTTTGCCAAGCATCCAGCCAAGCTGCTCAGCGCGACTTGGTTACGTTGCATTCGTAATGACTTTGAGGATGAAAGCGCAGTCAGCCGAGATTTCACTCTAGATGAACACCCGAAAACGCATGCTATTTGTACCGCCCGAGTTGCATGCTATAATTATAAATAACCGGATGAAGCGAATCCTCGAGCGTCGCATTAGGAACCAATTCCGATGTAACACAAGTCGGGCACATGAATTTATCCGTGGAAACGTTTGCTGCCAGGATCTGCAAGGATGCAGGTGAGGGTAATTGAAACGCTTGTGCACTGACACTGGCTGGGTAGGTGTGCGGGGTCGGACTGGGGCAGGGGGATCGGACGCGGGGAGGGCAGAACACAGAACACAGAACATGCCAAGCATAAGTTTAATGAACCCCTCATGCAGCACCTCGCCCTGACTTTTCATTCCTGCTCATAAATGCTTGCATGTTTGTACGAATTGCTTAGCTGGGATTTGCTTAATTTCGCCCTGCCCCACACACATGTGGCCCTGCTGGCCTCCGCTTTTCCTATTCCGAGCTTATGGCCACCAGGGGAATTGCGTCGCACGAGTCGTATACGCAATATTTTCGCCCCTTTGGTTATTGCTTGAGCATTCCGGTCGACTCGAACGGTTTCGCCCGGGCCACACACACATACACACACTGGGAGCCAGGCGACTTGTCAGCCAATCAATAATATGTAAATATTTTCCACTTCTTTCGCATTGTTTTCGCTCCGCTTTGAAGTTCTGCATAAACACTTGAGCCACACAATTTAATGCCAGCACCGGAGCAGGGGCTGTGTGCTCGGGAGTGGGTGTGTAAGTGCGGGTGTGAACCAGAGAGGCAGCTCACGTGTGCGACAGTTGTGTTTGATGTGCTCCCCCATATGGCTTTGATGGCCGACCTGTTCCCGCTCCTGCTCCCGCTACAGTTCTGTTTGTCCCCCGCCCGCAGCGTTTGCAGACCGTTTGCCAGTTATCCTTTGTACATAGCCAATTAGCCTGCATTCGGGGCCATGCAGCTCAGCTGCGTGCAGCACAGGCACTGACAGAGGCAAAAGCAAACGCAAATGTCAAATATCTTTGGCAGGGCCCTCTTCCGCTGAAAACGCAGAGAGAGCTCTTGGCATAATGCCTGTCATAAAATGCTCAAATTTGTGTCGCCTGGGGAACAGTTGAGGCCGGCCTGCCAAATCCCGACCCAAATCCTCCCTCACCGTCCTGGATATTAGTTCAATAGTCATGACTGTCCAACTGATGCCGCAAATCCTTCGAGGTCAGCCCGAAAGCAGGCCAAGCACACATGCACGACGGCTGGGCGTGGCCGCTTCGATTTCTATTTTCTATTATTTGAGGCGGTCCGGTAGGCGCTCGGGCCCCGTCCTTAGCCTTTGCCTGCATATGGAAGCCAGTTTATATTGGTGGCCTCCGATTTTGCCCCCATATTTTGTGCCGATTCGATCCCCTCCGCTCGGCTTGCGGAATGCGAGCACAAGCAAACAATGTGTATAAAAATCCGTTGGTTATTTTGCGGTTGTTGGCGAGCTCGGCGAAATCGACAAAATCGCCTTAGGGAAAATATTGACGCTGGCAGCGGCTTTAGCGCCCCGAGCCGCACAATACCCAAAACCAAAGCCAAAACCAAACACGTTTGGGCACCATGTTTTACTGCACTTTTTGCTGGCAGTTTAATGTGGCCATCTATGGACGCCTCTGGCTGTCTATGCCTGCTATGTGGCCACCCCACCACAATGGGCCTTATTTTTTGTTCGTGTTGTCTAGCTGTAAAAATCATTTTATGAGTTTGCATAAAATTTTGTGGTCTTCACGCCCATGTTTATTGCGCCGCAGCTGCAGCATATGCTGCCGTTGTAGAGGACGTTGTCGCCTATTGATTTTATACCCAGTCGGCCAAGCAGCCCGCTTGATGACGCCTCCTCAGGGTCCGGGACGGTGCATTTCTCTGGGAAATTCGTTTGGGCCATCCGGCTCTTGGGAGTCTCACAGCGGGACAGACCAAGTAACCGACTGGACCCGCGCCGAGGGATCATCAAATTTAATTTGCCAAATGGCAGGTCGATCCGAGTGGGGCGGGACCAATCGGGTGGACAATTAGGCGTCGGCACCTGCACGCAATGGCCGCACCCACCGGGTCTAGCAAATTCTCCGGCCATTGTAATGACACAAAATTTTAATAAGCGTGCATTAGGCGGCCAGAAAGTTTGGTATGTTTGTAATTACCGTTCAGCCAGCAGGAAGCCGCCCAAGTTATCTAACGGGCCCCGGCAATCCGTCCGTCCTGCGGCTCCTTTGGTGTGGCCATAAAATGCCACTTAAATCCCTGTCAGGAGAGTCCGCCGGCCAAGAAAACAATTAATATTGCGTATGCAACAATAACCTTTTGTTTTTAGTGCCACTCCAGGGCGGAGAACCCATGCCCATGCCCATCGCCAGCGCCGTGGCCCACAAAATCACCCGTCAAATTCAAATCCGCATGCATGCCAGGTCGGGCGCATGGCTAGTGCGGCGTGGGGTCCGTATGGCCTGCAGGTAAAATAAATTATTATTTATTACGGTCATTAGGGCTTAATGGCGGCAATGATGTCCACCACGCAACGGCAATGGCCGGAGAGCGGTTCCAGGGCCACGGACAACTGCCAGCGCCGCGGACTTCCGCCGCTTAATCGAAAGCGAAGGCGAGCGCTTGCGGCCGGACAACCTTTGTTCCGGCCCAGATCCTGCGACCCTTTTTAATGGCCACCGGTTCGCATTATGCGGCCTGCGAGCTGTCCTAGAAAAACATTCCGCCCGGTGAAACGGACCCCAGCCGAAATAAAGACGGAGTGAAAGAAAGAAATCCGGCCGGAGAGAGTTTATCGTAAATTCAAGTCGTTATTATCTGGCCGGGAGGTGTCGGCATGTGGAAATATTTATGCATTGCCGAAGTTGCGTCCCTTACATCATAAATATCGGAGGGCCCAAGACCCTACCACGCCCCGGCACCCACACCGACCTCCGGCAGGCTTGTCCGGGCAAAGGCATATTAATGGTGCTCGGGCTGACACATTGTAAATTCAAATGCATTTCTCACGCTCAGTCTAGCTCCGGCAGGGAACGGAGCCGAAACTTTGCGCAGCGCTTTCACCGCAAAGTGGGAGCAATCAATCAAAACGCATAAACACTCGCACCCAGCTCTGCATGCGGCAAGGTTTTCGGGCGAAATTAATTTCATGCATTTATGAAATACGGCCTGGCGACAATTTGCATAAAACAGGCACCAAGATTACGGCCCGGAGTGCTTTGTGTGAAGTGGGAGAGCAGAAAAATGGTTCTGAAAGTGCTGGTTATACCCGATATACCCTCTTTCTGGGGGCACAAAGGGACAAGAGTGATCGACCTCAAAATAGCTTAACATTTTCAATCGTACCGATGACAACGCTATCTCTGGTCTCAGTATAAAGAAGTATAATCAATTGGAACTAAAATAATGTCATATTTTCATTTCAGTGATCATTTTTATTGTCGATATTGCTTGATTTTAGGAGATCTATTAACCAAAATATCTATTAAAATGTAGCATTTTTCAATTACAAACTTCATTAAAAAGCTACATGTTCCCACAATTTCACTCAATCGACAATTGATTCGCTCGCCCGGTCAGCTTATCTCTTGACTTAAAACTGTTTTCTTTGAAGAAACTTCGCAGACGGTCTTCGGAGTATGTATATTTGTGGCGTGTAGGCCACGCTTTTCCTCTGAAAAATGGCAATAACAGAAGGAGAACGCAAAAACAATAACCAGGTTACCTGCTCCTGTCGAGTGGGTCAATGAGACTGGTGTTTTTGCTCAACGAGATTGAGGTCCAGAACGACGCGAGAAAGAGGTTGCTGTTCAAATTGACATTTTATTTTCGGTCTTTGAAAGAACAAGGCTGCGTAAAAAATCTGGTTGAGCTTATTTAGTGAGTTTTAGTGGACGCAAATGTCTTTATGTTTCTCTTAAATATTATTGGGTATGTCGCCAGAAAAAATAAGATGGAACAGCTATGCATTTTTTGAAATTCACTTGAGGCAAGGGGAAACTAGCGAATAGTGTTATGGATTTACTGCTAAAAGGATTCAAGGTAGCTAAAAAACACTCAGCACGGCCCGTGGTCGGGGCAGCATGGACGAGGCGTGGCAGTTGCAGCTTAATCTCCTTCTTGGGCTCCCAGCGAAAACTCTAGCTCCAGGGCTCCAGGGCTCCGCTCTCCGTTCGCCGTGCGATCTGTGTGAATTTATGCTCCGCGTGTGTGCCGAGTTTATAATTTCTGACACAAAATTACATGCACTTTTCCCCATGTGCCGCGGCGCACGAGTACATGTAATTGCGCTTGTAGTTGTGTGTGCGTTCCTTCGCTGGCACGGTTTTCTTTGCGCTGCTTCTGCTTTGATAAATGCGCATAATTTCAGCAGTTTTTCCCGAAGCAGCGAAGAAAACTTATCCCTATGGCGCTCCCCCGGAACCCGGACCCCGGACCCCGAATCCCGGACCATGGAACCCCGTGTGTGCGGAGCAAGGAGTGCGGAGTGCTCTGCGCGGAGTGTGTTTGTGTATGTAATAGTCTCGCTGCTGCGCTTTATTGTTCACAGCCCAGCGTTAAACATTATGCCGGCTGGCTGCCCCGGCTCCTGCGGGTGGCTTGAGTCGAGTTGTCTTGGCACGAATTATGAAGACGATTACACGACTTCATAGGTGGGTATGTGCTAGTGGTGCACAGTGGCCTCCAGGGCGGTGGGTGGCCGAGGGCGCGTTTGCGGTGCGCCCGCTCATATTTATAAGCAGCGACGCGACATCACTCGACGCCGACTTAATGAAATACCTGCCAAGATTTATGTGCCAGTTGACTGGCACAGGGGACACACACGTGAAAAGGCAAAAAAGCGAAATTAATTTTGTATGAAACTAGTGCAGTCACGTTTATTAGTTATGCTGTGGCCAGGACCGACGGCTGTCGGCTGACGAGCCGCTCCCCAATGCATTGGAGGGGCCAGCTGGGTCGGCCGGGATGCATATATTTCGGGGAAAATCGCTCACATCCAAAAAGTGACTAATGGCTGAATCAGTATTCATGCGATGGCCGAGGCACTTCAGATACCCCACTCGCATTCCGGATCCCAGCAGGTCCCGCCCAAGCGCTTTGCCGCCGTTTAGGAAAATAGGTGATGTGTTGGTTTCATGTTCAGTTTCGGACACCGGCAGCCAGCAGAGCGTTGCGCCGGGCTTTCCTGTAAACGATTCAGCGGAAAAATTCATATAGCTGCGCCAGCGACACGACCACGTTTTTGTTTTCCTTAATTGTTTAAAGAATAAATCACCAGCCATAGAAGTAAGTTGACAACACCACACGAAATAAAAACGAGCGAGACATGCACAAAAATAGAGCACTGGTATCTACGGTTCGGAGGACGGTTTGGTTTCGGGCGAGCGTCGAGCGTCGAGCGGAAGCGGAACTAACAAAGCACAAAACGAAACAAAAATTTCCACCGAAAAAGCGAAACTCAGCTACGAAAGCAGGGGAAGTGAAAAGGAAAAAGGAAAATAACCCACGAAGGGAACGGAAAGGCAAAATTGGCAAACTAAAACTTTGCTGCAGTCACGGCACAAAAAAATCCAGCAAATGCTGTAGAAACAACTAAGAGGCGCTCGGCGAGGCTGCGGGGGCGGCACGGCGAAGGACGAAAATGTAGTGACACACACACATCCAAATAATACCTAGGCGATAGCTGGGAAAGTTTCGTCCGTTCGGCCTGTAACAAGCGTGGCAAAGCACAAAACAATTTACGAAAATTTGTACAATTTCCAAACTTAAATAAACACCGAGAATAGTTTTATTTTTATTATTACTGCCACGATTTTTCTGGGCCCCGCCAGCACACACACACACACACATAAGGCGGGTCGAAGGAACGGACCTCTTAAATATTTGGCAGCATACTTACGAGCGTCCTGGAGTTCGCACCCGCTAAACGGGCTGTCGACTGCGTCGTCCCTGCTCCCTGCTCCCTGCTCGGGTGGCCTTAATTAGGGATAACTGAGCAGCGACTGACCCTCCTGGGCCGCGTCAAGTTCAAGAAACTGTCCTCGCCGACACGCAATGGCTCGGAATAATTCAGATGTGGCCAATGCACTTTTCAGCGGTAAATTAACAGGCGCAAAGCTCGAAGTTATGCCGTCGCTGTGGGGGCTGCAGGGGGGCGGCGTGCTTAAATTGAAAAAGTTTTTCAACTTGCAAGTTTCCTTCGCTCTTAAATGTTGTGAACAAGTCCCAAGAAAGGATTTGCTGCACCCCCTCGGGCAAACAAACAAGTTTCCAGCACACTTTGCGACTGTGAGCTTAGGCTTACATCACGGGTTCCGGTCACTGCGAGTGTGTTATATATCTTACACATCCAGTGCGCCGTGTGCCGCTTTACTACTTCCAGTTGATAACTTGTCTGCAAGCGAGACCAGTAATTGTGCGCATACTATTTACATTGATATAAGGGAGCCCTTTGGCGAAGTGTCCTCCGGACAGCTCTTTAAACCCGCTCAGCATCATTAGAAGAGTTAACCGGTCATGCCTCCCTTAACTTTAAAATTTGACCCTTAAACGACAATTTTAAGTGCACGTTCGTTTTGGGCGGGGGCCGGACAATTGGTCAATTATAAAGAGCGAGCCAGGGGCCGCAGGAGATTTCTGTAAATAAAAATAGCGCAAATTAAGGGCATTCGAGTGCAACGCAGCGGAAACGGAAATGTGCGCAAAACAATTACCAGAGCACGAGGGAAGCAAATGACCACACACGCTCACCAGCGAACAGATACATGGCATTACACTGTAACTCTGTTGTCTGCACTTAAAAAGGCGAAATTTATATAATGCCCGTTTTTATGCGGGCACTCAAGTGCAATCAAAATGCGTAACGCGAATTTCCATTTGAAATTGTTTGGGGCAGGGGCTGGCCCGCTCGTCCACAATTCAGCCACGGAATGGACATTGTTATGGCTTGGTGCCGCATTTATGCCATTTGTATGGCAATTCCCCATTAATAGCTTGGCTCCTGAAATCCTAGCCAATTCGTGTGAGCATGACAAATGCCATCGACTGGTCAAGGCCGGAGTTAGGCATAATAATTATCTAATTTCCCGCTTTCGCCGTAATCGTGTTAATTACGAATGCTAATTCAAAAGCCAGCCAATGCTGGCACCCACTTTTACTGCAATTTAAGCCATATTCCCAGCCCGTAGTTGGTGTTTATATTATTGTTGCAACGCCGCGCAGTAATGGTAAAAGTCGGCGAAAATTGTACAGGTATATCGATTAGGTATCTGATAAGCACGAATGTCTGAAGAGCTAAACATTTTGAAGGACTATACACTTGTATAAATTCTCTAAAATACCGTCACTGTCAAGGTGCATGTTAGCATAGTTCTGTGAAGTATCGATTATTGGTGTAATAAGTTGAGATTTAATTAATTTAAAAAAATCTCAGTATAAAAAAGTACTTTAAGTAACTAATTTTCCGTCAATTGATCAGACCGAAAAACCTTTATTCTATTTACCATCGCTTGATAAATGCGAAAATACACCTTTTTCGCCATTAACCATGACATCAATTCTTAGATCCACTTCCCCGACATACAATATAGATAAGTATCCTCTATCTAGTTTGTCTGTGAGAGTACCATATATAGATATTGACTCTAAGAGCCGGGTACCTCATTGCCGTCCTGCTTTGCATTAAATAATACATTCAGCCAGTGTTTTGAAATAGGTATGCCTCACGACCTGCGGGGGCGGGGGAACTTGACAGAGCACATCAATCATACGCCAGGGTGACCACCTCTTAGTTTCCTACGGCCAAATCCCCGAATAAACATTTTAATAATTCACTACCCCTCGCAATTACTGTCAGGCATAATACACGGTCCTTTGCCATCTCCATCCTGCAGGCTCCTGTGGCTGCCGCCGCTCATATGTGAGGGGTGGACCCCCAGTATGTTGGCAGGCCGTTACATTTGCGACAGCGTGGCCAAACGGCTGAAATAACAATATGTCCGGGCCCATAGCACCATCGCACCATCGCTGTGCATTATGCAACGATCACGAAGGGGTCACAGTCGCAGTTACAGTCACAGTCGCAGTCACATTCCCATCCAGGAAAATGGCCACAGCTATCCGCATTTAGAGCCAGAGCTCAGGCCAGAGCCCGAGTCAGATGACAAGCTAAACAAAAGCTACAAAATGAAGTATGAGGTCAGCAGCCAAGAAAAACAAAACAGAGCGAAGCACAAAGGAAAAGAAAAGCACATGATTGTCGCTTGAAACTTGAGCCACAGCAACTAACCTCATGACATCAGCTTTTTGGTTTGCAACTTATTACAATTTCCATATAACCTCCGAGCGCCAGAAGAAAGCGGGCAACGTAGGCGGCGCGGGGTGGGGCATTGCACACAAATGCGCACTGGCAGTGGGCGGAGGGAGTGGCAGGGAAAACAGAAACAGAAACAGAAAGAGTAAAAGGACTGGGTCCGGTTGGGGTGGGAGGGGGAGCAGCGCAGGGGGAGAGGCTGAGGAGGCAGAGGCAAAGGCAAAGGCAAATGCCATGTCCTTCAGCGCTTGCCCCCGCAAAGGCAATGGCAAAGGCAAAGGCAAAGGCAACGGCAACGGCAAACTGCTGTGGGGGTCTTTAAGTTTTATGGCACCATTGTGTCAAGATAATAATATGTACGTCGCTGTGTGTGTACGTGACTGCATTTAAGTGCATAGTTGTGTAGAACAGCACTCGCCTGGCACTCGCACTCGCTCTCGCTCTCGCACTCGCACTCGGAGGATACGGATACATAAACAAGCATTCCTCTGGCATGACATTTACTCTGCGAATTACTCTAAACTGCTGCATTTGCGATGCGATATGCGGACTGCGAGGGCGAAAGAAGCAAATAACAACTACTGCCTCCCCTGGAAGCGCCCGAAACCCCCGAAGCCCACGAAGCCCACGAAGCACATGAAGCCCTCAAAGCCCAGCCGTATTATCAATTTAAATGAATTGCACACGAGTGTGCCATAAATTCGGTCCGTATGACATTTGCTAATGTTTGGCCATGAGAGCAGTGGCGTTAATTAAATACCATAGCACACTTGCGGGCCGCTGCGCAAAATCAGAAATTCGGAAATTGAGAAGCGGAGCTCAGAAAGCCACATAGTTCTGTAATTAAAATGAGCGAACGCTCGGCCATTCTGCGGCCGAATTTCAATTTTAATTTATGTACACAACGCTCCGCAAAATCGGGATTCATTAGCGCTATTTGCGCGGCAAGTTGAACAAACTTTGCCGCGGCAATGCTCCGTAAAGATACAAGCATCGACGCAGATATAAAAACTTATGAAATGTTAGCAATAATAAAAGCAGGCATAGAACAAAGACCGCGCTGCGATAAAAATTATGACAAGCTACAAAACTTTGACGAAGTTGCCCTCCGCTTTTTATGCGTCCCAGCATAAAAATTTAAATAAACTCACTCACGCGTGCGGGCAAATAAATACAAATTTATGAAGAACTCTGGACAGAGGTCCGTCAGGGCAATTGTAGGACCGTTCGAGCGGCGGCCATTACGCATAATCTCGGGCAGGGTCCGCACTCGCGGCCATCCCAGCACTACCGGCCATCACTGACCTATAAATAATATGCCAAATTTGCTTGAACAATAAATAAATTTCATTCTATATGTAAATGAGTCGAAACACCCGGGATCTGTGGGCCAGCGGACGACAGGAAGTACGTTTGTTTGTACGTCGGGAAGGAGTCGTTCGAAGCGAGTTGTAATTTTAATTAGGCTCAGTCTACATATTTCAGTTCACATATTTCTATTTCTATTTAATTCCTAGAATTTGCTGTTTAACCGCCCATCTAATATTCATGCACTTTTATCCACTCTTATCCTTACAGCTCGCTGCGCAGAGTCCGACACAAAGCGAGGTCCTCCAGAACACTACATTAGGAACGATTCATCATCGCCGCCACGCTCGGCACTACGCTTCTGTCATTGTCCTGGGCGAAGGGAGAAGGCAGCCGGAACAGCCACTACAGCAAATTGAATGTAATTTCATAAAAAGCGAGTGTTAATTTTTTGCCAGTCCCACAATACAAGATAGATACAGCCAGTGATACACGGACCCCTGCTCGGCTTAATGTGCTAACACGCAGTGACATGAAAAATGATGGAGAGCATGCCGCCTCTGTCCCCTCCGCGCCGCTAGAAAAGAAAGCCCGAAAGAAAGAAGCGCGCGGCGAGCTGCAAATTTGCGACGAGCGGCAGGAGCGAGGCTGAGGAGCATTGTAACTCGCAGGACAACAGGCCGACAGCAGACGGCAGACAGAAGCATCGCATTGACGGGAGAGACAGAAGGCAAAAAAGACAGCGCTGCACATTGGACCAGCATCATTTATCAGCGACGCATCGCACCCTGCCAGCAGCAGAAGCCCCAACGGCCCCACCAGCCCCTTCACCCTGCCTGGGCATATGTGTACCGGAATGGTGGCATTGTGTTGCTCCGCAGCTGAAAGGATCCTGAGCGTTCATTCAAAAAGCCATTAACCCTAATAAGCAGCCACAACAGCCAGCCGAACAATACCCATCGATGTGCCTGCCCCCTCCCCGGCAGAAGACACCAGGACACCAGGACACCGGGACCCAGGACACTAGGACACAGGCATAGGCAGTTTGCCGTAGCTGGCGGAGAGCTGCAACAGGGCAGTCACAGGAGCGGAACAGAGAGAGATACGAGAATGGTGCCGCCACGGCTGCTGCTGCGTCTGCGGCGGCCCCTGCACCTGATGGAACTGCGCATCCTGCTGCTTTGTCTGCCGACGCTGCTCCTGGCCACCACCCTCGAGCCAGGTGCGTTTCAAGATCTCCTTGCCTGTTATTTTTCTCCTCGCAGAATTTAATTAGGACTACTCCATTGGCCGTGGGCACTCGTGGGGCCGGACTTGGCGAGAGGCTTTGTGAAGTGTTAAGTAAATTAAGACCAAATTTATGCGGCCTGCTCAGCCCAGTCCTATCCACGGACTCTTCCGATTACCGCTTACCGCCCAGAGTCCTCGGCAGTTTATTTTAATATTTTCACAAAGCCAACAAATCGTTACAAGCTCCGGGAGCCTGCTCTGCTCGGCAGGCCCCTTAATGTGACCAGCGCAAAACTTTGCCAATTTTCGGATTTATTATGCCAGGAATTTTATTATCATCTCCGCGCCGGCTTATTCCGCCTGGCAGTGTGCTAAGCATGCACCTGCGGCGCAAACTTTATTTCGAAGTATATATTTATAGAAAAGCAGGAGGGTAGGCGGTTGTTGTGGTATATAAATAATATAAATATGAAATCCATTTCGCAAATGGAATGCAGCCGAGCGTAGCCCAAGGCAGAGCAGAGGGAAACAGGGTCGAAGGTGACAGCTGCCAAGCACTCTCCCAGCAATTGCTGTTTAAATAATTAGTAATTTTTCGTCTGACAATTGCTGTTCAAATAATTATTAATTTTCGCTCGGGCCGCCTTGCGTCTTGACCTTCCGCTAATTTACTTTAAATGGACGACGCTCCGCGGCAACGGGCCACACCCAAGGCACTCACCTCGGGTGCCCCCTATGTGTACGTCACGTATACGCATCGTTAGAGAGCCTAAGTTATGGCCAACACGTAACATTCACAAATAATAAGGATAATGAAAAATACACAGGGGAAAGATTAGCACCGAGGGCAACCCACCTTGTTGATGGGCCGCGCTGTTGCTGCCCTTGCGGCTTTGGTTTTGACCTGGGGCGCCACGCAAAGTCAAAGTCTGCGCTCCCCGCTCGTAGCCCGGGCTCCTGCCTTAGTTTAGTTGTAATTTTTCCTTTTCTTTTCTTTTTTGTTTTTTTTTTTTTTTGTTTCCACCGCTCTGCGTCGGCCAAACGCGTTACGCATAAATTATCCGCCGCGGCGGCAACGACGGCGACACCTTATCGAAACGCGCGGTCCGCTCATTACGCAGCCTCCTGGAAAGGTGGGGGCGGGACACTTTGCAGGCGAAAGAGCAAACTGAGCTCGCGTGACAGTGCAAAAATTGAAAATTTATTGCGACGCCTTGTGGCTTGAAAATCGTTGTCGGAAGAAACTTTTTAAATTGACTTTTAAAGTGCAGAGCACACTGCGGCGGAAAGCGTGGTGTGCCGAGGATGGTGTGTGATAATATGCGTGGCACTCGGGGAGGAAGGCGGGTCCCTCCAGCCGGAGTGACGAAGCGCTTATACCCTGCCAGTGCCGAGCTGGATTAATTTCAGCACCATGATTTTACCCGAGTCGCAGTTTTCAGTCAGCGTGTTTGCACAGATTCGACTTCAGGTCCTCTAGCTGACAACCCCATCAGGGGCTTCCCCAGACGTACTTCTCCGGCTTCTCTGGCCGAAAACATCATTGTCGCAGTGCATGGCAAGCAGGCAGGGTGGAGTCCGACTGTGTGTCTGTGCCACACCCGCCCGGGGCTCAAGGTCGCTTCAACACACGCACTCCGTCGGGGACAAACAAGGGACTAACACTGATATTTTCCAACAGATTTTCCATTTTCCTCTCTCTATCCTGTCACCTTGCCCCCGCCCGCCCGGCCGCTCTCGTTTCCCTTCTTCAAGTGCAAATGAGTTTGAAGATGATGGCCGCGGAGGGTGAGTGGGTGATTGGGTGAGTGGTTGAGGGTGTGGAGCACATCGCTGTCAGCTATTTCGCAAATTTGCTTAGCGGTTTTAAAATTAAGCTCATGGCGCATATGAGGTGAGGCCAGGGGAGCGATCTCTCACCCGCACACGGAGACAGGGTCTCAGGTTATGGGTTATGGGTTACGGCTCCCCAGGCCGCGCGGAGCCTGGCAGCTTAGAGGGGCTAAGCACTCCTGCCGGGCGGGCAAAGAGCGTCGACTTAAGCAGATTTGGGGATTAACACTCGCACGCTCGCACACTCGCACACTCGCACACTCGCACACTCGCACACTCGCACACTCGCACACTTGCACACCCGCACACTGACGCAGCCAGTGCCAACATATTGGCTGGGAATTTAAATATTACGTATACGCCACCGCGGGCGAGGGGCCCGCCGGAGACAGCGGCAGAGACAGCGCGCTGACTGCGACTGAGACAGATAAATAATAATTTGAAACATGACAAGTGCGCACAACTACAGCTACGAGGACGACAAGGACGATAACCAATGTGTCGTGACTGCGGGCCATACAACTTAAGAGGTCGGGGGGTGGGGCGAGAGATTGACAAGAAATATTTATTATTAATAATAAACATGCGAGCATGCCAGACGCACTTGCAGACTTCATTATTTATCGCTTTTTAGCGGTGGGGCGCCCCGAGTGGCCGAATGCTATGAAAAATGTGATGAACCGAACGAAACGTAGCGAAAACGGGACGAGGCGAATTGAAAGCGAAAACTTGTGTGTTGCCGGCGCTTTTTGCTCCTTTGGCGGCGGCATCCGGTTAGCCCAGAAATGGAGCCCAAGCCGAGCGCCTCGGCGGATCCGAATCCGAATCCGAAAGTGGGTGTTGCGAGGACCTTTTTCTATTGCTTTTTGCGCAAGTTTTATTACAGTTGCCTACTTCCAGGCATAATATAATTCACACGCCTAAGCCGCAGGCAGCTGACATGCGCACGTACTGCCGGCCGGGAGTCGAACAGGATGCGTTGAAATACGCGGCTTTAGCCATTTTATTAGCAGTGCGTGTTTTTTCACTATTATCGCATTCGGCCTTCGCCCCTGCCCACTCCCACCACACCACACCCCACTTGACCTTAGGTCCAGAGAGCTCCCGGCAAGCAGTTCGTTGGCTTTGTGTCTCGAGCCGAGCATTTACATTCCTCTTAACATTCGCAATCTATTTCCACTTGCACTTGCCCCAGCACCCGCTCCCGGGTGTGCGTGTGCGATTACATGTGTGGGCCTGTCATGCATACAAATGCAGAGATATAGAGCGCTCTTCTAGTGGTGTGCATGGCCAAGGAATTCGTGTGTGTGTCTGTGCGGCGGAGCGACCTGACCCGTCATAAAGCGCGCCGCCTCAAGACGTCCCCAGTCGAGTGGACTTTGTCTGTGGGCCTTCTGTGCACTCTTTGCCTGGCCAAGTATTATTAATCGTCGGAACTGTCTCGGCAAATGGCTATCTGGCGAGCAAGCGGGTTTCGATCACATTTAAAATCAATGCAGCGTGGCCGAAAAACGAACAAACTTTGACGTCACTGCGGGCTCGGCCACGAAAATAACACGGCGCTAACAAATGACACTCCGGGCCCCATACGTACACATAGCCGGGCTCAGAGACGGGACTGTGGCACTGCATACGCATGCCTAAAGTATGAACTATAAAAATTTACGAGGCAATAAAAGTGTGAGCTGGCTTCGCTGTGTTTTATGGCCAGAACCGGAGGCGGGCAAGGACGCGGGGCACACACTCGCCTGCAGACAACGACATTGCGCATTTCGGGTTTCGATTTCGTCTTCGATTTTTCGCCTTGCGCCCAACAAATAACAAATGGCAGGCCTCCCCTGCAGGGGTTTTTGCATTACGTCCGCCTGATTGATTGGATAAATTTCGTTTTACAGCCCACTTGCCTACAGGTTTGGGCCTATAACAGAGGCTCCACCCTGCGTCCTTTAAGGCTTAGCGCGAAGCGTAAAAGTAAAGCGTAGTCCAGCGTAAATTTCATTTCGCCAGCTGCACTACTCAGCCCGGTTGCCTGGGCAATCAAAGTTTCCTAATTAGTCGTGGGACGTAATTGCAGTGCTTAAAAATAAATTAAAAATAGTACCCGCGTCGGGTCCTAGGCAAATTGATAAGGCCGGCATATTAGCTGCCACTTGGCCAGATTTTGAGCAGATATTCGGCCAGCGGCTTCAGCGTGGAAAGTTTCCAAAGGAGCTCTTCAAGAAATGAAAGCCCGCTAGCTTCCTCTCCGGTAACCCTTTCATTAAGCTCCGTCATTAACTGCGATGAGGCAATGGGAAAAATGTCCATCTTTAAGCTGAACTGGGTGGAAACGAAATTGTACCCCCGACCGAGGAGTCTACTTAAGTGCCTTGCCTAGCTTTTAATGCCTGCCAGGCGCAGGACGGGTTGTCCAAGCAAACAGACAGACGGAAAGGCAAATTAAACACTGGGCGCCTTACCTGAGCCGTGTTATTGTGCGCCCGACAAGTGGGCAGATCGATAAAGGCCGTGTAGCGGCAATAATCATAAATAACTCGCTGGGCACGTCAATCAAGAGCTTTATTATTTCAACAGGCTCAGATTTGGGGACTGGGTGGGGGTGGGGATGGGATT
This sequence comes from Drosophila seguyi, assembly GCA_008042675.1. Lineage (NCBI taxonomy): Eukaryota > Metazoa > Arthropoda > Insecta > Diptera > Drosophilidae > Drosophila > Drosophila seguyi. The sequence continues at coordinate 11,533 of VNJU01005330.1, read as the reverse complement.
GGATTGCTCAATCCCGAGGCCAATCACATCCATTTGGCAGCTGCACCCAGACCCCAGACACTTTGCTGATTGCATTCGAATCAAGGCAATTCGATTTGAGGGCCAGAAGATGGGAACCCAGCCGAACTTTAACACGATTTGCCACTGCGAATGCACTCTCCACTACGCAGTTGCCTTTGTCTAACGCTGCTGCTCTTTTTCTGATTGCAGATCAAAAGTCAATACTCACAGATAACGACTGGAAGAAGCTGTGGATGCGCGGCGGCATGAGCGCCGATTCAAAATTGGATAATAATCTCGACTCGAGCGACAGTCCAATGTTCGAGGATAGTGAGGTAAGTCCCGATGACAGATTGCCCCCTGGCCCGTCCGACCGATTGCAATGAACTGTTATTCGATTCGGATTCAAATTGAATCGGCTGCGAGCGCAGCTGCTACGTGACGCGGTCCTGGCCACAGCAAAGACAGTGGTCACTGCAGCAGCAGCAGCAGCAGCAGAAGCAGCAGCAGCAGGAGCAGGAGCCTGCCCCGACCCCATCAATATGCTAATGCAGCCCCGAAAAATGCAGCGAAAGAGGACGGAGCCAGTCGGGATAACACTAATTACCAGCCATCGCGGAAGGCGCGCCGATTCGGATCTCTGCTCCTGCGCCGGGACTAATTAATCTTTAGTGCTTATTTATAATTCATTCGCGCTGGCTTCGAATCTAATTATCCAAATAACAAGCACGCCACAACCGTCAGACATCCAGACCGCCTGCACATCGTCCTCGCTGTCCGGACAGCTCTGACTCTGATGTATTATATGGTCTGGGTCCTTGGCGCTGGCTCCTGGATCCTGGACTCTGTTTTGCTGACTAATTGTGCGACGCGGGCGCGTTTTAAGTCCCCCCTGATGGCGTAAAAAAGAACTTTTAACTTTTTGTCTTGTGTCTTTCCTCTCTCTCCCTTTGCTCCTTCTCCGTCTCCAACAGCTGATGGCGCACAACACAACCGTCCAGCTGGGTGGCACCGCCTTTCTGGTCTGCAAGGTCTCCGGCGTGGACAGAGTGGGTGTAAATTGGGTTTGTTTTTGTCTCTCTAATTGTACCTCGTCGAACCACGTCGTCGCAGACTGCGACGACATTCCTCAGTTGTGTTCCTTGCTTTTCCATTCGGTTTTTCTCAACGCGCACGAACTGGTCCTCATTGTCCCGTCCTGTTCCCCTCCGCAGTCCCACTCCATATCCAAGAGCGAAAGCGTTCACCCTACTTGGGCATCCCGCACACTAAATCCCCGAAGTCCTTGCATGGAAAGCGCTTTGTTTAGTGGCTGCAAAATTGAATTCCATCCGAGCCCAGCGCGAGATAGGCGGAATCCGCAGCGGAGCGCATCTGCTGCAATCGTATATGCATATTCCATTTGCACTTTTTGCCCCACTTTCCCACTTTACCGCTCTCCCGCTTTCCCCATTTGTGTTTTCGTTTCCATTTCATTTTCCTGCCTAATTATATGGCATTTTCATTTTGCCTTTTTGTTTCCTCGAACGCGGCACGCAAAAGTCTAATTTGTTAAGCAGCCGAGCACGAACAACAGCCGAACAAGAGCTTAATTTGTAGTTGAAAGCAAACGTTTGGCAGGATGACAATTTCAGTACATATTGTTTGACATTCGGTTTGGCTAACAAGCAATTAAGTCCCACAATGGACACGCAATGGATCGGGCTGCGGATAAGCCCGAAATATCAATTAATTAGGCCACGACTCTCAAACATTGGCCAGACCATCCTTGATTTTTGAGGAACCCTAAGAGTATCGTTCATCGCAATTTGTCTGCGATGAAAGTATTTTTCGGTCGTTGTACTACTTTGAAAGCGTTTTGAAATATAATCTAGACTTAGCTTGTATTACATAATCACTATAGTTTGGATATCAATGTAACTAATTCCTATTTTGGCTTTTTTTTAATTGCTTTTCAATGGAGAACCTAGTTCTGACTGATTAGTTTTTCATTGCGTTTTTTAAGTTTTCCTTTTTTATTGCCACTGTCCTTCGGTTGCACACGGGCGGAACATTAAAAAAAGTTTATCAACCCGTAAAGCCATGTCGTAATTTAATCCGCCACAAAGCGTCCTGGAACGCCATCGCACTGACACGGGCATGTGGTTCCAGCGGTGGGACTCCCGAGCACTTTTTAATTACTTTTCGAGAAAAATTCGCATGCTCCGCTAATTGCATGAGCGGCTCTGTCTGCCTACTTTGTTTCGCTATTAATTATCTGTGTATAGTACTCGATTTCCCATTTGTTCGCCGTTAATAAAGCCGTCGCCTCTCGCCAACAGAATCAAATATCTTGGATCCGCCGTCGGGACTGGCACATCCTCTCGTCGGGGGCCCAGCTCTACACGAACGACGAGCGCTTCGCGATTCTACACACGCCCGGCTCCAACATGTGGACGCTGCAGATAAAATTTGTGCAGCGCCGGGATCACGGCATGTACGAGTGCCAGGTGAGTGGGTGGTGCCACTGGGGGAAGGGGGGATGGGTGGGTGCGGTCGCCCAGTGATGGCTCCATATTTTATGCATGCGTCGCAGTTGAAATAAACTAAAGTCGCATTTGCATACGCTCTCGTTTCGCCTCCTTGCGTCCATGTCAGTGCCGTGCCCGTGCTGGGGCATGCGGGCTTTTTGCTCCTGCAGATTTCACGACACGTCGATTTGTTTGCCTGCGCATGATTTAATTGTAAAATGCAAATCGAGTTTTGTATGCAAAGGTTCGATTTAAGGCATCTGCCCGCGGGCAGCTCGTCAGCTGTCGTCAGCAGTCGTCAGCAGTCGGTCCCAGTCCTGCCACACAGTGTCCCAGCGCAGTGCTCATGGAGGGTCGGCCGACGAGGCTGACTAGCCCGCCTCTGTGGCCACTGGCCGGCCAAAAACGTGTGACTGTCGGCCAGCAGGCTGCAGCGGATATGACCGGAACACGGGCCGGATAGTCCGGACACTGACAAATTCGGGCCACTATTTCTGCCCGACGGAGTAATACGCAAGTAATTTCAAAAGTCATACGAATGCAAATATGGAAGGGGCGGGATCCCGGTCCGGAAAGAAGGAAAACAGCTTAGCAGGGCCGGGATTCGGATAAGGAAAAGGGGGTGCCGGGAAGACAAGGAGTAAAGACAACCAACCGAAATGCAACAAAGTTAGACACTGCTGAAATGGACACTTGACAGTAACTCTGTTTGCGCAGCAGCACAAGTGCCACTCGGGCTGCTTTGACTAGATGGATGGGGAAAGGCCGAGGGTTCAGGGCCGAGGGCAGAGGGCTGAGGGCTTATGGCTGGTTCGGGGCGGACAAGGGAAGCGGGGAACAATTTCGGAAACGTAGCTTCAATTTCAAAATTGTTTGCATGCAATTTCAATATGAGAAGCCGCATGCCAGGGCAAACCAGTCAGTCAGTGAGTCAGGCTGAGTCAGTGGGTCATGGGATGTCCCCTCCTGACTCCGGTCTTGGTCCCCGATCCCCGATCCCCGGAATACATACCGTCGACTGCGGATAACGACTACGGACTACCGACTACCGACTACCAACTGCCGACTACGGAGTGTAGTGGGGCGGAGCGGAAAACGAGAGCTGCATGCAAATATGCCGAAATGATTATTTTCCTCCTCCGTTGCGGCAGCGGATTCGGAGAAGCTGCAGCAGCAACTGCTGCCTGCCGGATATTTGGGAGAAGAGGTCCGGGCCGGAACCAGTTGGGACGTGTAGAAAGCGCTCCACTTATATAGAAAGCATTCGTTTTTGTTTCACTTTTGCGTGCCAAATTGAAATTGTTTGATTTGCATTTCAATGAGTGCAACATTTCTTGCACTCGCAATGGCTCCTAGCCCGGGCGGGAGGATGGGAGGGTGATTTCTGCTCGCAGTTTACTGAAGCATTAAGATTCGAGTTGATTACGAATACCAATCGCACTCAATTGCCGCACTTGCTCTTTCCACTTGCCGGCTTTCTGCCTTTCCCGGACACACCATCACGGAAACGGCTACACCACCATCGTCCAACACAAAGGTCTCGACACCGACTGGCATCATCTCGCACTTTGTGAATCTTCAAGTGGTTGTGCCGGAGGCCTTCATCCTGGGCTCCGGCGAGCTGCATGTCGACATGGGCTCAACAATCAATTTGGTTTGCATTATTGAGAAGGTGAGTTTGCGAAAGTCGGGGCAGACAGCCCGCAGTCCCACTGAACCCCTTCGGCCGCCTCCGCCCACAGAGTCCGACACCACCGCAGTACGTGTACTGGCAGAAGAACGATCGCCTGATCAACTATGTCGACTCCCGGCGGGACATCACCATCGAGACCACCCCGGGACCCCGCACGCAGAGCCGCCTGATCATCCGGGAGCCCCAGATCACCGACTCTGGCAACTACACCTGCTCCGCCAGTAACACGGAGCCGGCGAGCATTTACGTCTTCGTCTCGAAAGGTAAGCGGTGGTAAGGGGTATAGCAAGGATAACTACAAACTGTAGTTCAAGGAAAATAACACAAAAAAAAGCGGTTGTACAGTCTTAAACAGGGCCATTAGACAGGCTCGTCTGTTCGTTTTTACGTAAAAACTCGTCATTCAGCTCGTAAGGTTTCGGGATAAAACAATATTGGCAGTTTAATAAATAAACTTAAACTATATTTTACGTTTTAATTCTTATACCATTAATGATATTACTTAAATTTAAATTTATCCGAAAGAAACAACATACAATATCTTGTATATTGTATATTAAACCGTAGGTCACAAGACAAACTGAAAATTACACTTTTGTGTTTAATGTATAGCTCTTCTTGTATGACTATTTTCAATCGGTCTTTCATATTTGCCGTAGAACGGATATGACATAAAAACCTAAGCTCCCCAAAGTTACCTCTCTTTCCGGTTTTGATGGGAGATTTTCCATTTATTTTAGCATTGAAATTACAATAATGATAAGACGTGTAAATGAAAGTATGCAAATGGCGTGGTGCCTGCAGCTTATTAAAGCGAAAATGACGGAGGGAAAATGCAGAGCACGGTTGTTGGTGCACATAATTGCATTCGCTGGCTGTCGCTAAACAAATTTCAGCTCTAATTCAAATTCAAATTTATCCCGCTGTCACTTGCAGGCGACAATATGGCGGCCATCTCGCGCCGGAAGACCTCCTCGGCCGATCGCCTGACGCACATATTTAGGTCGATGCTGGCGCCCTGCCTCCTGCTGAACACGGTTGTCGTGAGGTGAGTGTCCCTAGAGCCCATCTGCAGCGACATGCAAACCCCAAGTACCTCTCTGCTCTCCACCAGACGCATCTTCCTGACCTAAGCGGATGTACGGGCCAGCGGCGGCAGCCGTAGCGGAAGCACGACGACAAAGAAATCCTATTTAAGCTATTCCAGCGTTAGACCTAAACCTAAACAAACCGAAACCGAAACCGAAACCGAGTTAATAACTGAGTAACCACGAATCTAGGATAATTGCTAAGCTAAGCCCGGCGAGAGCTGCGCACTGAAGTGTAAAAATCAAGTTAATCCAATCGCAGGCACATGTGTGTACCGTACGTATGCCAGGCATCTCTCGTACATCGTACATCCAGACAAGTCTAGATAAGTCCTAGTTTAGTTGGCAACTCACTTCCCATTGATTGTGTACAGTATGTTTAGAGGGATTTTGTTGTATGTTATATGTGATTTGCGTTCCCGAATAGCGCCGGATTACTTGCCCCGACTCCTCGGTTGCCGTACTCACTGTTATGATACGTACTGTAAGTTATGCCGTGCATGCATGCGCGCTGCAATCCCAGTGAGCCGGCTCCCTGGCTGGCTGTGCTGGGGCGGAAATTCACTTCAGAATGCCTTGGTTCGAGCAGTTGAATGCGTTGCAGCCCCGAAGCCCTTTCAGTGGAGGCGGAATTTGCATAAGTAGCCAATTTGAGTCCATTAAAAATGAGGTATATTATATAAAAAACACAAAACACGCATTAAAACGCCATATATAACTGTTACTAATTGCTAATTGAAAGCTAAAAGTGTGAGAAGGGCGGCGGGCGCGTCCAGTCCAGAATAGAGCGGCAGCGAGAATAAGAACGAGAACATCAACCCATATTAATTAATTATGTTATTAAGTTTGTAAATACATTTTATTGCAAATGGCATAGCACGCACACGCTCACACAACACAGAACACACAACACTCACCGCATGCAGAAAAAATTAATTTAAATTGTGTAAATAAAAACGGAAATCATACAGCTACACCACCAGCGACCACAAGGCATACAACCGACTGAAAATGCGCAATATATTGGCCAGGACGGGAACGGGACGGGGACGATGTGCCACAGGAAGGGCGCTGTACGCTGTACGCTGTACGAGTATGCGGATGCTTTATGGGCTTTGAAACTGTCAAAAACAAGCTGTAATTAATTGCAAAAACACACAAGGGAGCAGGAGGTCTGGTCGCAAGAAAGGAGGGAAGGCCGCAGGACGCAGGGCAGGGGTACAGAGTCGAGTATAGGATAACGAAACTCCATCAATCAGCCAAATCAGAGAATTGAAAATTAATTACTTTACGGGCAAATAGCCGAAGCGATAAAGACACTGAAATCTCCGCAGCGTACAAGTTTACTGGCCTCCAAGCCGTCCCGTGTGTTTTCCGAGGACTTCATCCGCATTCTGCGTCCTGGTCCTGCCCGGGCCCACGAGTTGCAAGCCCTCAATCAAGAAACAAACATCTACGTAACGAATTATGTACAACTTCTCGACTGTTTATTACACTTAGGCCGCAGTCTTCACTTACGATAGAATACCACATAGGGGATCTCCTCAAATTCGAATTGATGTGTTGTCAGATTTAAGCAGCATTAACTACCATTCGTTCGTGGTCGGTACGTAATTACAAACATAAAACTGTTAAGCGATACCATTTGAAGTTTGAATAGACCCTTAGTGTGAACCCGGGGACACCCAGCGTAGCGTAATAATTGATACTGCAAAATAATACAACTAACTATTGATAAACTAACGATACTAAAGCGATTTCACAGCCTCCTTGATGTGTTTGTATGTGTATGCGTATGCCGAAAGCCGATGGAAAACTAACGAGTCATTTGCCTCCATTCAGAGGCGAACTTAGACGGAGCACTTAGTTGGTTCTCACTGTTAAGCATTTCCACTGTAAATAATTTTATTACCATATGTACGTCGAGGGGCCGGTAATGGGCACTCGCTAATTAGTAAAAGTCACAGGCGAGAGCAGAGGAAATTATTATAGGTATTGTACTCACGGCATGGACGAGGACGCGGCAAAATAACCAACAAACAGTATAAATCCATTCAAATGTTTTCAATGTAAATGCTCCTGCGCATAACTGTACAATTTCAACTTGCAACAATTTGACGAATATGAATTTAATAATAGTAATTATATTAATAAACCCACATAAACTACATTGTGCTCGTACATACAGAATGCGAAACGTCAGAAATACCAAAACAGAACTGCATGGTGACCCAGAAATGCATTCAAATAAATCAAGTGATTATCATGGAAAATAAATGTAATTTAAATAATAACTTAAAGTTCAACGCGTTTGTCTATAAAGTGGGGGTGGCATGGACATGGGGTATGGAAAATGCGATTCGGTAAGTAATCCTCAAGTGGTCCGTGGCTTTGCGATTGCCAATCACTCCTTGCAGACGTCCAGCAAACTTCCCGGCAAACGGCAAATCGATGCCCATTGTGGAGGCGGCACGTCAACACGCCATAATTGGACTCCATTGTTGGCCCAAAACACACACCCCCGCAGTCGATGCCTATTTGTCGGAGTTTCTTTCCTTTTTTAACGGTGCGCCAATTATTTTTCGACATTTTCCTTAAGACCGGCAGTTTACTTTCTGTCAACATTTCATTCAGGGCCTCGCCGCCGTTCATTTCGCAGGGAACATGTTGCACTTGGGCACACACCCCGCAACCTCTGCCTCCGCTTAAGTTCGCGCAAAGTTTGTCGAGTGTGTTTGTGAAATCAAATGCATTGAACGCTGCCACCAGGCCCTAGAAGCAAACTTTTGTGGCCACCAAAGTTTTGGCAAATGAAATGAACCCCGGGTAAATTTGCCATGCACAAGTGCCGCCGCAGGCCAGGGCCAACGGAGAACGGAGAACGGAGAACGGAGAAAGGTGGACGGGAGAATGGGGACGGGGCCAGGGGAAGCTCACAAGTAAAACATTGAACTGCAGAAGTAATGGAGAAATTTTAGCAAGAAATTATAGTGTACACACTGCGAGAGAGGTCCTGCCAGGCCACTTCAGACGGCCGACTCGGAGCTGAAGCAGGATCCTTCCCGCACATTTCTCAAGCCAAATGGGCAAAATTGGCTGTTGACAGCTCAGAGCTGAGTGTGTCGAAGGCCTTCGACGTTTGTGAGATTGAAAACTTTGCCATTTTTATTTTCGATTTGCCGTTTTGATTAAAAAGTTTCGCACGAACCTCTAAGACTCGGGCCCTCGTGAGTGCTGCCTAATTTCAGCGCCAGCCTGCCACCTCTGCCGAAATTGGAATTGAGCAACCCCAAGACCCGACCCACGACCCCCAGACCCCAATCACACGTGCAACGCCACACACACAGCCGCAGGCCACACGGTGACAGCTGTTAAGCCGGGCTCTTTCGGTGGCCTGTTTGCTTAAAAGCTCAGCCGTGACATCAATTTATGGTGAAGTTATAAAAATGTTGAATAATCGAATTTTCCAATGCATTAACTTTAATGACATGTCACAGCCCCCAGCTCGCCGCAGACTCGCAACCGCTCCTTTCCAGCCCATTGCTGGAGCTGCAGCGCCGCAAAAAAAATATCTCACTAACGACTCTCTGAGTTCTTTAAAATATGCATATGTATTTACGAGCTTGCACAGAAGAAAATTTGTCATCAATGCAATATTGAAACGGTCTGAATCAGTAATAAATCCATATTAATACACTTTTCATTTAATTTCATTCTTCTGTGTATACTATATACTATATAAACTATATAGGGTACTTTAGGGTACAAGCGAATAATATCTCAGTACCAACCGAGAGACATCCAGGTAGAAGAAGGCATCTTCGACCGGAATTTTTAAATAAATCAAACCCTTTTTATCTCTATCAAAATTAGTTTGTTGCTATCAAGATATCTTGCTTCTAAAGCGATACACCAATGTTACCTCTTTCATTAATCACTGAAACACGAGTTGTAGGGTCTTCCAAGGATCGCCTTCAGTTTTAACTAGAATTTTATTAAAAAAATATAGTCGCCTGGGAGCAAATCCGTTAAATACGGGGCTTGATCGATAGTATTGAACGAGAATTTGGTCTTAAAATCGTTTACTACGATGCATTACCATTCGATGAATCGCAATGGTATTTTAGCAAAACCGTCAGCTGTTTTGGAACAAGCCGAGCTGTGACGCGTCTTATTCCCAAAATATCGGTTAAAACCAAACGAGAAGGCTCTAGTACCTATCTTTCTAAAACATGCATTTCGACTTTTAGAGCACGATATCCTCTATTTTATTACGTAATCGTCAGAGGAAGACGGCGAAGGACGACCGGAACGAGGCATGTTAGGTTTCTCAAACATCATTGAAGGGTTTGCTTCAGTCGTGGACTTGGGTTTTCAATATATGGTAATAGATTCACAGTAAGACATTTGGTTAAAAATTCAAACAAATCTTTGTTTAATCTTTTTTCTACTGTAAAAATTGCAAAAACAACTGAATTCGAATGATTTCAACAGCTGCTGAAAAATATCTGGTAAATAGTAATACCTCTTTAACAAAAAAAACAAGAACTTAAAAATAAATGTGAGCATTTTAATATACAAATTCCCGGAATCTTTCTTGTTACAATGAATGTACTTGAAAAGCATCACTAGTCGCGTCGATTTAACAAAACTTAAAAACTATAAGCGCTAGAGGTAATAACTTTCATATCTGTTACACCCTGATCAATTTTGGTTATAATTATGCCTACGCCCATTTTCTCCCTCATAAAACAAGGAAAACGATACTTGTTCTCTAAGGTAAAATTAGTTATCAAATAATTCGACCAATACGGTCGTTCCTAATTTAGTAAAACTGGAAAATAAGTTATTGTACAGTAAAGCTAGAATATTATTACAGGCACTAAAACGATGCAAGTCATGCTTTCATTCACAAAGTCGACTAAGTTCATCAGTTCAGTTTGTTAATTGCTTATGCTGGTATAGACAACATTTTAAGAATTCTAAATTATTTTAAATCCATCTTGTATATGAGTAACAAAGGAGGAAGAAAGCTATTTAAAAGCCGGTACATTTCGGTCGAACAAAAAATTATTAAAAGGTCCAACCACTTCGAAACTTCATATCGGCATCCAATTTTGATTAAACTTAAAAACAAATAGAAAAATTAACTAACAAGTGAATTTATAAGCTTATTTTATATTTAAGGTTTTACATTGGATTGGACCAATGGACAATGCAATTTTCATAAAATTGATATAGATACTATAAATCATACAAATTTGAATACTTTAAAATATATGAAACAAGTAAGAAAGCTACAGTCGTTCGTGAACGACTGTTATATACCCTGTACCAAAATATATCGCCGCTCGAATTAGCTCCCGATTATAAATAAAATCGGTAACCAGGGAACACCACGTGGAGGCCAATGCAATTGCAAAGGGGTCAAAAAGAGACCTACGAGTCGACTTGAGTTGATTAAATATTTCTAAAATAAGAGTTATCTAAACATCTCCGTAAAAGGCTTCAAATCTTCAGACACCCAGGGTCTCTGTAGTTCAATTATTTTAAAGACGACAGCAAAATATATGATGACTGTTAATATAGATACATACATCAGATGGTTTAGTTAATGGAGCAACAGGAGTTTTAAAGCAAATAGATTTAGATGCAAACAGTCATCCGAAAGTTTTGTGGATCGACTTCAGGGAAGATAGCGTAGGAGCGGTTGCCCGCTCAAAATGTACAAGTCGAGGCGATCCATCATGGACCCCAGTTTCTAAAGCACTAAGAAGCTTTCAGTTCAAAAGGAACGAAAATGTTAGTATAGATCGTAGGCAATTTCCAGTTGTACCTGCAGAAGGTATAACTATTCACAAAAGTCAGGGAGCCACATATAGTCAGGTGGTGGTCCACACCTCTGCTGGTATGAAACGAGCAGCAATATATGTTGGCTGTAGTAGGGCGACAAATGCATCTGGGCTTTTTATTGTTGGAGAGTTTAATCCCCCACAGCCACTTGAGAGTAGGAGCAAAGTTCACGATGAACTTGAAAAATTACGCTCCAGTAAGCTTTTAGTTAGTCATTTTGATTATTTAATCAACAGTTCAAATTTCGAGTTAGTTTTTCATAATACCCAGAGCTTGCATTGTCATATTAGTGATGTGTTGTCCGATAAGCTTATGCTTAATGCTTCTATGCTGTGTTTTGTTGAGAGTTGCACCTTTGAAAACGAAACATACATACATACATACATACA
>VNJU01005328.1:0-12727 GCA_008042675.1 Drosophila seguyi | reverse complement strand
TAAGCTGTCAGTGCTCGGGTGGCTCAGGGATGGCCAGGATTCGACTCAGGAATTTATATTTGGTTCAGGTGGGGTTGCTGTAAGAGATTCCGACCCGGGTCCCAGAGGAGAAGACGAGAGAATTACAAAATAACTGAATATCGGGTCTTTATTGCTAGTTACAAATATCTGTTTCACAGTCGTTCGAGGTGGCTGCTGTCTTCGCAGCGAATCCGGGGTTCGTTCGGCTCAGCTGTCGTCCTGTCCCGCTGCTCGCTGTACCGCGTCTCCAAACGCGCAAGGATTAACGGCGGAATCCCGAGATGGCAGCTCCACAATCTTCCGGTCCCCGGTTGTGCGTTCTCCGACGTCTTGGAACGGGAACAAAGAGAAGCGGCTGTTGCGGCCTCCCGGTTAGTGGGGAAGGGGAGAGTTGGGAGGCTGATCCGGTCTACAAAATGGGAACAGTTTGAGCCGCCGATCAGGTCTTCCAATTACTAAGAATAGTTTGAGAGGCCGATCAGGTCTACCCAAAGTGAGAAGAGTCTTAGAGGCCGATCAGGTCTTCTAACTAATGAGAATAGTTTGAGAGGCCGATCAGGTCTACCCAATGTGAGAAGAGTCTTAGAGGCCGATCAGGTCTTCTAATTAATGAGAATAGTTTTAGAGGCCGATCAGGTCTACCCAAAGTGAGAAGCTCGGATCGGTGAACCGAACCGGAGAATAAAATATAAGGCGCTAGTGGTTAGTTAGTTACCTCTGGTTCCTTACCACTTATGCTCGAGTCTGCTGGTGGACTTGTCACCGATTGCCTTGCCGAACTGATTGAGCTCTGGAGGGCTGGGGTCCGCTTTATATAGCGGTTCGGCGTGGTGTAGTGTGCCCGCATATTCCAACTTATTTTTGACACATTTAGTGTGCCCGCTCCACTTTTGTCGGTGTGACCCACCATTTCCCACAATGGCGCGCGCGCGTGGGGATTTGAATTTAAAATGGGCTTATGTTTTTTCACGTCTTAGAGTTTATCTAGGTTTGCGTATAACTTCATTTCTTTCTCTTAGTTTTCTATATATATATATATATTTATATTTATTTATGTCTTATGTTTGTGCGCACTATGCGTCACAAATTAAGACCACATGATAATGAAGTTTACATCTCGGATAATCCTGTAAATATTTTAAAAACAAATTATGTTAGATTGGAATGTAACATAATTAGTGGATCATATGTGGGGAATAGACCAAATCATGTGCTTCATGAATTTGGAATAAATGTACCGTCTGGATATAAAATGAACATTACACCAAGAAATTTGATTTACTTACCTGTCAACACCAGAGAAATAAGCACGCTCGAAATACGGATAACTGATCAGGACGGAGATTTGGTTAATTTGCGTGGAGAAACTGTATCAAATCGACTTCACTTACGACCATCAGAATGATTATTTACAATAAAAACTTGTCATATCGCTCCTTTGATAACATTATCAAAACTAAAGCCGAAGTGAAAGCATCGTCATCATCTTCATCATCCGCATCATCTTGTGGGACTAGAATTAATCGTCCTGCTCTTACATTAAAAAATAGATTGATTCTAAAATCATTGGGTTTTAATATTAAATAAATAAAGTTTATCAACTAATATTCAAATGAATGACATTTTTTATGTTCAAGAAAAACCCACTAATGATGAAAGTATTATTAAAAAAGAATATCATACTTATTATCCATATCAACAAAACTTCAAGGAAAATGATGAAGTCCGTATTACAATTCAGAACCAGGATTTGTATGTCTTGCCATGTGAGAGTTTTCTCCACTTTGAGGGAACACTTAGTAAAATTATTGAATCAACTACAGGAGCAAGTAGTACGAATGGTGTCAGTGGGCTGCTTAAAAATAACTGCATGGCCTATTTTCTCGATGAAATAAGATATGAGTTAAACGGATGTGAACTGGATAGAACACGTTTTACTGGAATTACAACAACTATTAAGAACTTTCTATCAGTCGGTCAGCAGGAAGGAGTTCTTTATCGGAACGCCGGCTGGAGTGGAGGTGATGATATCCCTTCGGGAGGGCATTTCAGCTTTTCTTTACCCTTAAAAATGCTGATGGGATTCGGTGAAGACTACAAGAAAGTAGTTTTAAATTGTAAACATGAGCTTGTTCTATTGCTTACTAAAAACACTGATGATATGTATGTTAAAACAGTCGATGGGAAAACACATAAAATTGCTATAAATAGCATAAGTTGGAAGATCCCCCACATCGTTCCGAGTGATAGTGCTAAAATTAAAATGTTTAATGTAGTAAAAAGTGGGGGTACCCTCCCACTTGCATTTCGAAGTTGGGATTGTTATATTAACCCAACACTGGTACAGGGAACACATCATATATGGAATGTTAAGTTGTCAGCAAATAGAGAACGCCCACGTTTTGCTGTTATTGCATTTACATTAAATGGAGAACTAATTACAAACAATTTGAGAAATGCAAAAGTATATCTAAATTCTGAAGTCTATCCTTATGAGGATTTGAACATAAAATATAATGAGAATCGCTTTGCTGTTTTGTATGATATGTATACCAAATTTCAAGAGAGCTAGAGTTTATGAGGAAGGCGCCAATTGTAGTTGTTGATCTCTCATATCAGAATGAGTCGGTAAAATCAGGACCGATTGATGTTAAAATTTCTACTGAGCTATCCGTTGCGAGTGAGATGAATACAAAGGTATATTGCCTTCTCATCCATGATCGACTAGTTGAATACACACCTTTGACTGGCTTAGTTCAACGTATCGTCTAAAAATTTTCGAGGATTACTTCATTCAAATTTTGAAACTCATTAAGCATAGACGTTCACGAAGCCATGAAAAATGCTGTCACTCAAAAAGAAACTCAACAACACAACCCCCAATGGAATGCAACAACTTGTAACAAAAATAAATCATTTCATAAAAATGTTTAAAGAACAAATTTTCCCCGAGCACGTGCAATATCTGGAGGATTCATTAAACTATTTTAATAAAAGGATTGCTGATACACCGATGTTTTCTAATATACATGGAGAACATTTCACATTTCGTTGCTGGGCCAAAGATTATGTCAGTCAAGGAGTTGATACCTGTGCCTGTCATTTCTTTACTGTACGTTCACAAAAATCTCTAAGAATTATGAATATGTATGTTAATTTAGAACATCGATTCTGATTATTCGAGTTGGAAAATAACAAAAAAATATATTACATATACAAAAGTAAATTTAAACAAATTTTGATTGTGAAAAGGGACAAGTGAAAATTCTTTTTCAGCCGTTACTTTTTCAGATTTCTGTTTTTGGGATTTGACTTTATGAGTTTCGAGTCGGTGCTTCTCGAGTTTGTTGACAAAATTTTACAAAAGGATCCTTTTACCTCACTTCCATTTTAGATGGGTAATCGACCGTGCTGTTGTACACATTCGGTATGTGGAAGGAGTGTGGGAAAATGATGTCACTTTCAAGAGAGGGTCGTGAGTGCACGTCCAAAGCAATTTAAAGGAATTTACTTTGGTTTTTTCCGTTACGGGTCTAGCGCCCTTCTTCGATTACACCCCATCCCTATTTTTATTTGAGGATCGTGGGTGAATGTGTGCCCTACGATCGCTCAAGTCCGGGTTCGCTGTCTCGTGTGAATTTACAAACACATCCCGTCCTTTTTTTTAGGTAAACGGTCTGGGTGAATGTGCGCCCGGTTCAATTACACCCCTCATCCCTTTTTTACAGAAGATTCTTGGTGAACGCACACGTGCATCCCAGGATCGTGGCGGCGCGGGATCGCTCCCGTCTGCGGCGCGCCTCTTTTCAATTGCACCCCATCCCTTTTTAAGGATCGTAAGTGAACGTCTACATGTCGCTCGTGGATAAACATGCACGTGCGGGACAGGATCGCTCGGGATCGTGGGAACCCTTGAACACTTGTTACTCAAGTACCCTTTTACATCTCACGACTAATTTATTTCATCTTTATTACCCCCTCTGTTGACAGGTTGACATCTAACCCTAATTAATTGCATTTTTATTGCTCCATTTTTGACAGCTAACCCATTAACTGCATTTTTATTACCCTTTTTGCCTACATCAAAGGTCCCGAAACCCGGGAGAACATACTACTGGTGAGTTACTGTCTCTTCCTCCTCCTTATCCCTACAGCTTCTACAGAAGTCGTTATGGTGAACCGACAGCCTGGACGCATGCGTACCAAGTAGCCAGTGACCAATGAGAGCCCTAACGGCAAGGGCGCAGCTTTCCCTGCTTAAAGACAGTAGCTCTTTGGAGCGCTTTGCTGATCGGCGTGGCCAGATCATTCTAGCGTGACGGCAGGAGATTAGGTTTCCTTTCCGCTAGGAGATGAAAGTGTTCCCCTAAAAGTAGTCTGCGAGTGGCCATGGGCATGTCAACTGGCTCCCTCTCCGGCTGAAGAGGGGAGGTTGTACCCTGCCGGGCCAGCTCATCGGCAGCGCAGTTATCGAGGGCAACTGCCCTATGTCCTGGGACCCAGATGAGGTGAAGGTCGTACTGCTACGCCATCTCGTGAAGAGATCTTCGAGTTAGAGGAGATGGATTCTAGTGACTTCAGGGCAGCCTGACTGTCAGAGAAAATACAAAGGGGAGCTCTGGCCATTGTGGGCGGGAGCTGATCAAGGGCTTCTTTGATGGCGTAAACTTCCGCCTGAAAGACGCTGTAGTGGTCGGGTAGCTTAAAAGAGACGTTTAAGACCAGATGCTTGGAGTATATGCCTCCTCCCACCCGGCCGTCCAATTTTGAGCTATCGGTGTAAATGTGAAGGGACCCTAGGGGTCCAAGGGCTCCTAGGTTCCATTCCGTTCTGTCGGGGTTATAAACCTGGAAGGGTGTGATAGGGTGTTCAGTGGGGACACAGTAGTCAGTGTCTTCCTCAGTGAGGTGTGGGGCAGAGCCGAGGTTCGTGTGTCCAAAACTCGATCCTTTCCACAAGCCCGCGCCCTTCAACCTTAGTGCCGAAAGTGACGCAGTCATCTCTCCCATTATCTCAATTATGAAGATGTCCAGGAGAACGTCCAAGGCTTCTCCCGGAGTCGTGCGCAGGCCGCCTGTCATGCAGATCTCAGCCATGCGTTGTGTTTTCCTGAACTTGCCCAGGCAGGTGGACCGCTTTAGAGCTGGCCAGCAAATAGCCACCCCGTAGAGGAGTATTGGGCGAATGATAGCCGTGTACAACCAACGGACAATTTTAGGGGTCATACCCCATTTTAGCCCTATCGCCTTGCGGCAGGTGTAGAGTGCGATTGTGGCCTTTTTGACCCTTTCGTCCGTATTTAGGCCCCAGTCTAGTTTTTTGTCCAGAATTAGGCCTAGATATTTGGCCTGATTTTTAAGGGGTAGGGGCACCCCACAGAGTTTAGGGGGTATCACTTTGGGGATTTTGTATTTCCTTGTGAAAAGGACCAGTTCGGTCTTCGCTGGGTTTACTCCCAGTCCGCTCCTGGCAGTCCAATCCGCCAGGAACCGGAGACTTTCGCTCATCCTGTCACAGAGGGTTTGCGGGAATTTTCCCGTAAACGCCAAGGCAACATCATCCGCGTAGGCCACAACCCGACAGCCACCCTCCTCTATGCCCTGGAGCAGTTCGGTGACTGCCACATTCCATAGGAGAGGGAAGAGGACTCCGCCCTGGGGCGTACCTCTATTGACTTGTCTGGAGATAGTTGACCCCCTAGTGTTGCCTCCACCGTTCTGCTGCGCAAGATCCGGTCAATGAGACCCACTGAGTGTTGATCAATCCCCAGCTTAGTCAATACCGTCGTAATTGAGCTCGGGAGAATGTTGTTGAAAGCGCCCTCTATATCCAGGAAGGCGACGAGTGTGAACTCCTTTTCGTGGAGTGATTTTTCTATGATAGTGGTGAGCGAATGGAGTGCTGTCTCTGTTGATCTGCCCCTCCTATACGCGTGTTGTGATCCTGATAAGGATGAGTGGGGAATGTTAGTTCTGAGATGCAGACTGATGAGTCTCTCCAGCGTCTTGAGTAGAAACGAGGAGAGGCTTATCGGCCTGAAGTCCTTAGGCGTGCAATGGGATGGTTTGCCTGCCTTGGGGATAAATACAACTTTCGAGCGGAGCCAGTCTTTTGGAATGACCCCTGTTACTAGAATAATCGAGAAGATTAGTCGAAGCCAGGACGTGGATAGCTCGTCTGCGTAGCTAAGCTGAGCAGGTATTATGCCGTCCACCCCCGGAGATTTATAAGGGCTGAAGCTGTTAACTGCCCATTTAATGTTTCTATCGGTAAGAATGTATGCCATTTCAGACGGACCCCGCCGAATCGGGGTTAGTTGGGCTGCTCTGAGAGGAGCTTACGGGGAAGTGAGCATCCATGAGAAACCCGAGGGTATCCTCGCTGGAGGTCGTCCAGCTGTCGGCAGGCCCCTTGACGAAACCCGGGTGAGAGGGCGTCGTCGAGAGTACCTTCCGCAGCCTTGACTCCTCAGAGTAGTCCTGGATACCTGAGCAAAAGTCGGACCAGGCCCTTATTTTGGCCCTTCTTAGTTCCCTGTTGTATAGGGACAGGTTAATCTTATAGAGGCGCCATGATGCGTCTGTGTTATCGCTCTTGGCGCGATTGAAGGACTGCCTCGTGGTCTTCTTGAGGCAGCCTAGTTCCTTACACCACCATGGTGGCTTCTTTCCAGTCTTCCCCCCAATCCTGCTACGGGGGCAGGACCTATCTAGAGCTGTACTACAAGCGTCGGTGAAGGTCCTAACTTTGTCGCTCCAGCCCCTCCGGACAGTAGTCCGAGTGGGTTGGGGCTGGAGGGAGCTTAAGGATCTTACTAAGCTGGGATCTATATTTCTCCCAGTCGGTCTTCCGGAGGTTCCGAGAGGTGACCGCATTGAATTTATCGAAGCCCAGCGTAAATTGGATATACCTATGGTCAGAGAAGGAGTGCTTCTCCAGCACCCTCCATGATTTAATGGTATCCCTTAGCGATTCCGAGAGGAGGGTAATATTTAAGACCTCCCTACGGCTCCTGGTAATAAAGGTGGGTTCGTACCCCGAATTTCCCACTAGCAAGTTGGATGAAAGGATGTAATCAAAAAGAGACTCACCCCTGTCGTTGGTGTCAGTGCTGCCCCACTGATGATGGTGGGCGTTGGCGTCGCACCCAATGATGAGAGCGATGTTCCGCCTTTTGCTGTCCTCGGTGATTAGCCTCAGGGTTGGGGGCATGGGGTCCTGATTGTGTCCCAGGTATGCTGAGCATATCCGGAGGGTTCCATTTGGTCCCTCTAGATCTGCTGTTGTAAAATCTTCATTGCTGAAATTGGGAAGCATGAAAAGAGTTTAATCTTACCTAGCGAGTATGCAGGCTCGCGATTTACCTGTTGTTGGGGCTGCGTAGAGCCTAAAGTCGGCTGCCCTCAGCCCTAGGTTTCTGTCGCCACAGATCCAAGGCTCCTGGATGAGGACAGCATCGATACCACCTTCCGCCAGGTGGGCAAGTAGCGCAGCGGAAGCTGCTATACTGTGGTGGAGGTTTATTGCAGGAACGTCAGAGACATTCTGCTTCTTAACCTCCACCACAGTGATGTTGGCGTCCGAGGTCGGCTCGCCCAGCTCGTCGTCGTACGTCGACGTACCCCTTCAGAATGTCCTCCTCGGCGGACAATGCTTCGGGAGCCTCCTCTATGCGAGGTCCCTCTATATCAGGATCCTCCTCTTTGCTTCCCGGCTTGGCGTCGGCCTTGTAAATGCGGACAAATTCTTGGACGTTGATGCACTACGGTCAGTACACTCAAGTGGCCCGTATGACACCAAGCACGTGCTTGTTCGTGTTAGGTGTTAGTAGGCGCGAGAGATGAAAGTATAGAAAAGGAATTCGAGGAAATAACTACTGGCGTGCTGCCAGATTGTTTGCTTGCATGCGTACTAAGTGGGTAAGTATTAATGTTTTTAGTTTAGGAAGACTATCTACGTTTGAAATTATTACGTACAAATCGTTATAATTTGCACATAGGACTCTAATGGGTTCAATCAGTTGAAAGGACGTTCTACAATGGCGCAGCACTAAGGGAATATAGGATCTAGTATTTCTACTCGGTACGTGAAAGTTAAGCTGACGCAACAAGTCAGCACTTTCCACGTCACCGTGGATAAGGTTATAAATAAAGGTAATGCCAAGCATGGATCTACGGTTAGATACAGATGTTAAATTAATAAGGAGGAGTCTACTAGAATAGGAGGGTAACCTCTGGTTTGCATCCCAGTTTAAGCCGCGTAAAGCGAAAAGTAAAACGTTCTTTTGAGCCGACTCGATGCGTTTACTGTGCACCCCATAATGAGGGCTCCAAACGCAAGATCCATATTCTAAGATTGGGCGAACTAAAGAAATATATAGAGATTTTGTAACGTACGGGTAATTGAATTCTTTCGACCAACGTTTAATACATCCAAGCACACCTCTGGCTTTATTCATCATGCATGAAATATGATCAATAAAGTCAAGCTTAGGATCCAGACGGACACCTAAATCATCAACTAAAGCGATTTTTTCCAAAGAGCAGCAGTTTAGTGTGTAAGTCGCAAGCTTGCACTTAGAGCCGTTTAAATTTAATAGGTTTGCACTGCACCATTTTTGTAAATGATTAAGATCGGTCTTTAAATCAGACTGGCAAGACGCGTCCGTATATGGCAGACAAAGTTTGACGTTGTCCGCGTACATAAGTACTCTGGAGTCAGTCAGGACATTGGGCAGTTCGTTAATATATAATGTAAACAGCAGGGGACCCAAATGGCTTCCTTGCGGACGCCAGAAGTAACCCTGAGAACATTAGATAAGGTGTTTTTAAATAGGACCTTTTTCGTCCTGCCATTCAGATAACTTGAGATCCAACTAAGAAGATCAACTGGAAATCCCATTAGATCGAGTTTCCGAACAAGGAGAGAATGGTTGACAGAGTCGAATGCTTTACTGAAATCAGTATAGATTACATATGTCTAAAAGTTTTTTAAGGAAGCCCCTTATTATGAAGGAAGTGAGCTCCAAAAGATTAGTAGTCGTTAATCTTCCCTTATATAAATCCATGTTGACATGGAGAAATAATTGATCTACAGAGGTGCTGCAAGTGAGGAGTAATGATTTTTTCGAAAAGTTTTGCGATGGATCCCTGTATAGTTATTGGCATCTGATTTGCTACCTTTTTTGTGGAGAGGAATAACAAATGATTCCTTCCAAATAGGGGGAAAGTGGGAAGTCTCTAAGGACAAGGTAAACAATTTTAGAAGGGGATTGCACATGGCGTCGGCACAATACCTAAGCACACAGCCAGGTATTCCGTCGGGACCAGGCGAATAAACAGGCTTTACACGGTGAAGATATGAAAGGATAGAGCTTTCGTTTAAATTAGGACTGAAAATTAAGTTTGACCTGGCCATGATGTAAGAATAAGTTTGATTTGAGTCGGTGAAGTTAGAGTACGTGGTTTGAAAAAACTGCGCAAACAGATCGGCAATTGCCTGATCCATTTTTACGGTAGTATTTTCAAAGGAAAGCGAGGAAGGATGAGTAATAGGCTAACATTTGGTGTTAACAAAATTATAAAACTGTTTTGGGTCCTCAGAGAACTGGGCCTTACAACGAGTCAAATAATTTTTGTAACACTGCGCCTTCAGCACGGTAAGTCTCAGCCGAGCAGATAAATAAGAGGAACGGACAGATTGAGAACCGTTACGTTTATATTTAGAATACAGATTAGATTTCACGGCTTCAGCCATATCAGTGCACCTGTATAGATCGGACCAATTAAAATCAGATATGAAGTTATTCAGCCGTTCAAAGTCCGTCTTGCGAAAGCAGAGGACTTTTTTTTCTGGACGATCAGAAATATTCTTTACTCAGTCCCAATGTCGATAGTCACATCGAAAGTAGGATGATAGGGATCTTCGGGTAGCGTCAACGGCGCCGCCCTGGCTAAACTAACTCTTGCCAGGTCTGATACGAAACAGAGATCAAGCAAGGGCTCTAGAGAATTTCGTACATTATTGACTTGAG
The DNA here is from genome assembly GCA_008042675.1 of Drosophila seguyi. Taxonomy (NCBI): domain Eukaryota; kingdom Metazoa; phylum Arthropoda; class Insecta; order Diptera; family Drosophilidae; genus Drosophila; species Drosophila seguyi. The sequence continues at coordinate 2,672 of VNJU01005328.1, read as the reverse complement.
ACAGCGAAATGTCGAACACGCTAGACGCTAGAGTGGAGTCAACCGCTATGAGGACACCACCTCTACGTCTGATAGGCCGATCCAGCATATATATCGTGAATACAGCTGGAAAAACTTCGGAGCTCAGAATATCCGGCTTTAACCAGGTTTCTGTGGACACAATAACCTGGGAAGCAAACGAGAGACTATCAGAATACAATTTGGGAAGCTTACTGCGTAAACNGGAAGCTTACTACGTAAACCTCTTGCATTCTGATAGGAAATAGAAAGGGGATTTGTTAGTTTTTTAGAGAAGACGTAGGGGGCGCAGTGGTCTGGTCGGGCCTGGGAAGACTTATTCCTACAGGCCGCCGTTTCTTTTTCTTAGCTTCGAACTCTTTGACGACAACATAGTCAGGCCAGAATTTGGTCGAACATATTGTGTTTTTTTTTTTTTTTTGTATTCGAGCCTTATTTTCTCTATGTGCTAGGGCCTTTACTACATATAATAAACATATAACATAAGAAAGAAAAACAACTATGATAGGACAAACGAATAGACTAAAGACTAAGGGTTCCACGCCGTGCGGTACCGCCGCCTGGCATTGCTTCGCGTGCGCGTATGCCCCTACTTCGCCTGCTCCTTCCGTCCTCTCTCCAGGGTCCTGAGCGTCTTCAAGACGTGCGCAGCAGAGGTGGCTACCGCATCCCACAGTTCCTGATCCCTCAGCATTGTCGGCACCAGTGTGACTGTGCTGAGAGTGCACCCTTCTGCTGCCTCCAGCTACTGCCTCTCAAAGCCGAATCTGCGGCACTCGAAGAGGACGTGTTGTGCGTCTTCCACGATGCCCGAGCCACACTCAGGGCACCAGTACTCTGTCTCGTGTCCGAAGCGCTCCAGGTAGCTGCGGAATCAGCCGTGTCTGCTTAGCGCCTGGGTGAGGTAGAAATCAACCTGCCCGTGCGGTCACTGTACCCATTGCGAACATATTGAGTCAAAGAGTTTGTTTAGGACATTTATTTTGAAAGACGAAGTGTCCCTGGCATAAGAAAATTTGAATTTTTCCACCTTTATTTTATTAATTTCAGCTCCAGTTTTGCCTTGTATAAAGGCAATTACATCTTCCGATGTCTGAGAAGGGGACAGCCGCGAAACAAAAATCTGTTTCGTAGGTGGGACAGCTATAAGGGCTTTTGGCGATACAGACTGAATGTCTGCATTACCAATATCGACCGGTAGTCCGGGCGACACCCTAGGCGGATAAATTAATGGGGCTCTGATATTTGAGACCTCCCAGGGGATATAACGGAAATCAGCGGGGGCGCGGTTCCTCAAGCAGCACATTCAGAGGCCGAATCTTTCTTGCTACTCGATCTCAAAACACTTGGAATCGGCTCTGAGGTCGAGGGCTGTGTCGCTGGAGGCTGCTGTTCGACCGCTGTAGGTTGGGATCCGTCTAGACGCTGCCGACCAGTAGCGGATTTTTTGCGCCTAGGAGACTCATTTAATAGCTTTAGGCTATTAAATTGAGTATCCAGCGCCAAGAACATATCTTGAGTTTTGCGAAAACTCAATAATACGTCTGTAAAACCGTTTTTGGTTTGCCGCATAAGAGACATCATCTCCCTTTCAACATCGCGACAGGCCTCACAACAGTACCGCAGACCGAAGTTTTTTCTTACATCGTCTCCGGCCCGAGCCCCAACACCAATGCACTTGGCATGCATAATGTTGTCGCACAGCCATCAGCCGATTGTAAGATCAGCCAAGGTAATAACCTTTATACAGGTTTTAGCGACACAGACAATAGCTGACATTATTTAGACTTACCACTGTAAATTTGCGAAAGGAGAGCGGGTGAACGCGGGAACAAGCTTTTAGTTTAGCTGTCGCGACGGCGCAAACTAAACGGAGAAGGCACAAAGAGGAATGCAAAAAATGCAAAAGCAAACACTAGCAGCACAACTAAAATGTGAAATTAATAATAATTTAATACACATGCACACGAAGTGAACGGGATCTTTATTAATCATAAAATCAAAGAATTAGAATAAAACACCGGTTGTTTTTATACAAAAATTACACAAAACGAGAGCGCAAGAAAAAAACACGTCCGTTCACTTGGAAGAGAGAAAGCCAGGTGGCTTCTCTGTCGAAGCCGTATCTGAGCGCTCCCCCGTTTTTCTTCAGCGCCTCGACTGTCCCCTCATTGAGAGTCAGGACAAGCTGGTGCCTCGGACCAACGGCCTCCTCAACCTTGGCAACACGCCAATCAGAGAAGCGGAGGTCAGGGTTGCTCAGCTGCAGAAGCTTGAGAATTTTCTCAGGCTCCGCCGGCTTATGCGGGAGCCATGCCCTGGCTCTTGGCTTGCTGGGGATCTTGTCTCAGTCGACAGCCGCACGCTTCGCGCCTGGGAATACTTCTCCCAATCCCGCAATCGTTCTCTTGGAGAAGGTGACCGATTCCGCGTCCTCGCACGCGATCACCTTCACTCCTCCTTGATGCCAGCCGGCATCCTCGCAACGAGGCAGCGTCCACGAACCTGTTGTGCAGTTCCCCAACAATCCACCACCACTGGTCCCTCGGGATATGTCCATTACTGGAGCCCTCATCCACCACTCCAATCAGGATCTTACCCTTGGTAACCTCGGCGAAGGACCGCTGAGGCTGCACTCGGGAACGCTTCGGCTG
>VNJU01005327.1:0-11855 GCA_008042675.1 Drosophila seguyi | reverse complement strand
TACGCAAACTAGTCCCTCAGTTTTGAAGCTATCTGAATGAAACTTTGCAAATAGTCTTCTATATGCTCTCACTACTATATATGTCGGAACCGGCCGGATCGGACGACTATATCATATAGCTGCCATAGGAACAATCGGTAAATTTTAATGAAAAAAATTATAACTTAGCCAATTTTTAAGATATTTGCATATAATTTCAGATCTGACCATTTTGCATTATTTCAGAATTTCGGTTTTAATTTTATCAAAATCGGACCACTATATCATATAGCTGCCATAGGAATATATATATATCTGTTTGCCCTTGTTGCTTGCAACATTTTTCGCCAGCAACATTCTGCATTGGCAACATTTATTTAATGACAGTACCCGAGAAAGCGAAAAAGTCAGAACATTTTTCTTCTTCTTTATCTTCTTCTTCTTCTTATTACTGCAAGGGTATTTAAACTTCGAAACGCCGAAGTTAGCTTTCTTTCTTGTTTATTTTAATAAACTAATTAAAAACTTCATGGCGCCCCCGGGTGGACAAGAATAATTAAAAAAATCGGCAACAAGTGAAAGTGACAGTGACACATACATACATACATATATATATATTCATATATACAGAATACAAATTTAAAAGTGCACAATAAAACAAATAATTATTGCCCGCAACGCGCTTAGTATATTTAAACCAATTATTAAATATATCCGTGTCGGTCGCGAAATACCTTTGCTCCTGCTTAATTGCTGCCACGACCGAGGGATCTTCACCGGAAAAAGGAAAGTGGCTGTTAAAAAATACCAAAAGGAATTCAGAGGTATTTGTGCAAAAAATTGAAAGTTTGAGTTGGAGACAAATTTTATGCTCATTGTCTTGTGCAGTAATTTCGCACCTCGCTTTCAATTCATGGCACATACGTATTTATATAGTAGAGCTAGATTGCATGAAAATTTATTCAATTTATATTGTCTATAAAAATACATATTGAACCGCTCTTGGACGCAACATTTATTTATTGTTTATTGTATTTATTACTGCAATTACTGTCTCCCCCTTTCCACTCTCTTTCTTTGAAACTCACATTAATAGTTGGGAAGTTAATCCAAGCTTGCGCACCAATACATACAGCCTTATATACAAGCAGCTGCAGCGGTGAGCTTTGTCGTTTTGGCGTTGGCTTATGCACCGGTGCTTGCGTTGTTGTTGTTTGGCCCTTTTCGTTTGGCGCGCTTAGATCAGCGGACATCCAAGTGACGCGCTACCCTGTATTCTTCGGGTATACACTTTTCGTCGTCATTTCGCACCCACTATTAATTAATACTGCTTGACTTGAATTTCAGTTTAAATATTAATTTGTTCGCTGTTCTCATCAGATAAAAGGTTAATCTACTGTTCGAACGATAAATAAATAATTTCCTAAATTAAAAATAACCTATTTTTTTGGTTTTATAAATTTCTAATTACTGATTCGAAAGTTATTAATTTATTGTTGTCGGTCTGATTCGAGAATATTTATTTCGGCCATTATTTATTTATTTCTTCAAATAATATTTAAAATAATTAAATATTTAATTAAAAAATGGGCCATGAAACAAAAAATAACTAGGTTCTGGAAGAGCTGAAGAACAAGCTCCAAAGTCGGGTCCGAACAATTCGTCGCTTAAATAAACGACTAGAAACAGGATCGATTCCGATTTTAGAGGAAGAATTAAAGTGTCGACTCGAAAAATTAAATGCTTCAATTAATAAGGCAAATCAATTACAAGAACAGATAGAAGACATAGATTGTGCCGATGAATTTGGCGACGAGCTGGAAGAACTTTGCATTGTGACCAAGGCAAAAATAATGTCTCTGTTATCGGCCTTGAAGACAGCAAGCGTTAGCGAAACTTCGGAATCAGCTCCAACTCGTGCGCGACCTCCGAATTTGGCACTGCCAAAATTTAGTTCAGATTATTCGGAGCTTAAAAATTTCATTAGCCTTTTCGAAACTTTGGTTCATAAGATAGCCAGCATTCCAGTTATCGAAAAATTTAACCATTTAATTTCTTGTCTTTCTTGTGAAGCTTTAGGAACGATTAAGGCTTACCAAGTCACCGAGAGCAATTACGAAAAGGCCTAGTGCCAGTTTAAAAAAGGTTTACGATAATGGAATTCCTAATCTTTACGAATAATATATCAGCATTGTTTAGTCTTCCTAAAATAGCGCATCAATCCGCATCCTCCTCGAGAAACCTTATCGATACAGTTTCATCGATTTATGGTTCTCTGTTATCGATAGGAGATGATATAAAAATTTCGAATGCAATGTTGATATATTTGGTATTGAACAGAGTCGACCCAGTGACCAAACAAAAATGGGAGGAACAGCTCGATTATGAGACTTTGCCGCTTTGGTCCGATTGTGAAAAAATTTTAAATCGCCGATATCAGCATTTATCAGCTGAAGAATCGTCAAAGTCGAGCAAGCCACAGAATCGTAGCTCATTTTCGTGTTCCTCTTCCAACAGCAAGCCTCAGCAAACTTGTAGCTATTGCAATGCAGCAGATCACTCGCTACATAATTGTAGTCCGTTTGGGCGTCTTTCTGTAATGCAAAGGTTTGAGTTTGTTAAGTCTGCCTCCTTATGTATTAATTGTCTGCGAAAAGGCCATACTGTTTCAAAATGCAAAGGCAAAAAGTGTCGAGCTTGTGACCGCTCACACCACATTCTTCTTCATAGTGCCTGAGGTACAGCAAATTGATATAATACTTCTTCTCCGTTCCATTTGAGAAAAGAGGCCACAAAACTTTATCGTTTTCCTCATCATATCAGAACACATTAATGCTTATCTCTTGATTTTTTTTCACAAAATTATTAATTTTTTCACGTGCATGGGAAACGATAATCCAGTAATGTCGAGTGTTATATTTTTAGTGATGATGGTTGGAGAAGTTATGTCTACTCCATAGGCATTGCAGCGTTCCCCTTTCTCTTTTGGGATGAGTGCTGATATATTTGTCCACTTAAATCAGTAAAAATCATTGTTTTGTACATTGATGCATGCTTGCCGTTTTTTTAAGGATTCAATTAGATCGAAATACTCCGATCCTTTTAGAGGGACACATTTAAGCATGTTTAGCTCGACCCTAATAATTTTTATGAGTTTCCACCCAGAGCAGGTCTCTTGGAACTCATCCATTTTGGTAATTACTTCGTTTGTGTGGGTATCGTATAAGGCGAATAAATTTGTCCCAATCATAGCCAGACTCATCTTACTCTGGAACGATTTTATTTCGAGAAGTATTTCCTCATCCTTCATCAAAATATACTCCCCAAATATCTCAAAATTTATCTTTGAGGAAGTATGGGAGGATAGCACTCTTTCAATACGAGGGAGCAGCGCTTGGCCCGCTTCATTTAGAAATTCACGTGGAATCCTAAGAATTCCTGGTTCAAATACATATATTGAAGAATACGTCCCTTATACCCGTCAGCGGTTTGCTTTAGTTGTCCATCCAGGGGTCGGGTAGCAAAATGTTTATGTTGTTCACCCCCACAAGGGGGTGCCCTCAAGGGGCAGTACTCTCCCCTCTTCTGTGGACTCTGGTCATCGACTGTATGAGCTCAACAACTTTGGGTTCCCCACTCAAGGCTACGCTGATGATCTAGTCATCTATATCGTGGGCTGGCATGAGCAAACCATCTCGGACCGCATGCAGCAAGCCCTTAATATAGCCAACAGATGGTGTCAGGATAAAGGACTGCCCATAAACCCGTCAAAAACAGTTTTAGTCGACTTTACAAGGAAAAGGTCTCTTTCCCTAATAAGACCATTCCTAAATGGGTCCATCATTGACTTTTCGGTTGAGGCTAACTACTTGGGAGTCACACTCGACTCCAAGCTCAACTGGAATGGACACCTAGAAAAGACCATAAATAAAGTCACTCGAAAACACTTTGCTTGCAACAGGCTTTTCGGTAGAACATGGGGCCTAAGTCCCAAAATGATCTACTGGTCTTTTAACACTGTGGTAAAACCGATCCTAACCTATGCATCGCTTGCTTGGTGGACGAAATCTACCCAGAAGACAGCTGCGGCTGCACTCACCAAATTACAACGACTGGTCTGCATTGGCATCACTGGAGCCATCCGAACATGTCCCACTGCAGCACTGGGCGTCATAACCGGCATAGCACCCTTACCAATTACCCTGAAAAAGGAGGCCTGCCTGGGGCACTTCGCCTTCAAAACATCACCAACATAAAAAGTGGTGATCTTACCGGGCATCTTAGGGTTCTTGAACCCCTAATAAACGATCCCATTCTGCGCGTAACTGACAAACAGAAACCAACACTAGTTTTCCATAGAAACTTTTCTGTAGTCTTGTACACTAGGAATGAATGGAAAACTAAATCAATATATCTGCCCAGTGGATCACAAACATGGTACACTGACGGATCAAAATTGGAAAACGGTGACACCGGGGCTGGTATTTTTGGACCAAGGTTCAACAAATCCATAGCCATGGGAAAGTCGCCAACCAAGCAGAGATACATTCAATAGAAATCTGTGCACGTGAATGAATTCGAAGGAAAATGCAGGGCGCACAGATTTACATCTTCTCACCTTCACAGTCGGACACAGTCAGGCAGCGCTCATAGCGCTGAGTTCCTTTACGATCTCATCCGGACTTGTAGAGAATTGTTTCCTGCAGCTGATTGCCCTTGCCTCCAAAAACACCTTAACGGTGGGCTGGGTGCCCGAGGTGGCCGACTCCCTAGCTAAACGCGGGGCGATAACACCACTAATCGGCCCTGAACCGTTCTGTGGACTATCAAAAGGACACAAAAGAGAACTGCTCAGGAAATGGGAAGAAGTGGAGATAAATCGTCACTGGACCGACAGTGCAGGGCTGAGACACGCCAAACTTTTTCTCGTCCCCCAGATGACGCGATCAAAACGCATCATCAACCTAACAAAGAGCGAAATTCGCACTCTAACAGGTTACCTAACGGGTCACTGCAACCTTATGTACCACCTTAGGAAATTAAAACTTTCAGAAATCGACACCTGCAGATTCTTTGAGATGGAGCAAGAAACATCAGAACATATTCTATGTGAATGCCCCTCGCTAATCAGACGTCGACTTCAACATCTAGGAGGGGAACTTATTTCCCCCTACAGGATTTGGGAACAAATAGACCCTACCAAGGTGGTCTCTTTTATCAGAAGCCTCGGTATAGAAGCTCTACCCTAATCCTACAGGCCGGTACAAAAGATCTAACTTCTGGTCGCAGTGCAACAAGGCCTTTGTAATAATTATAATAATAATAATAATAATATTCCGATTGGTTCCTAAATTCCAAATTCAGCTTTCCGTAAGTCAAAAAAATATAATTTATTTAACCGAAATACTACAAAGTGTTTTGTGAAGAACACCGACCTATTTGTATTAGATCTCAAACTGAACTCGACTTATTGATTTGCTATGGCTAACGTTCAAGCCTCGGTTTCGGGCTGCTCCGATTCGGACTTTGGACTTTAATTGGTCTGAAGAGAGGGTTAATGAGTTTTCTTTGTTCTTCTTATCTCTTCGGTTCAAGTACTTTTTATCTTGAACGCAGCTGGCTCTTTTAATTGGTCTTGTCTTATCAATGTTTTCAATTACATCCATTGTTCGATTTTTGGGGTTTCTCCTCTTAACCTTGTGCTATGGGATTGGGTGACCGTTTATTCTTATCTTTATCTGTTGGGTACATATAGGGTAGTGTGGGGTGTGTTGATTACAATTGTGAAGTGTAGGGTAGTGTTATGTAGACATGTTCTTAACTCTAAGGGCTTATGGATATGTCACTCCCCCAACCTTTGCTTTTGGCCTGTCCTCAGGTCACTAAATTTGGGAAATTGGGATACATCGTGATATTATTATTTAAATGGGTTAAATTATCTTCTGGTATAATATTCTCATCATTTATATGGTGCGGATGTTCTTCTTTTTGCTTACAATATTTTACAATTATTTTCTTAGGTAGGTTTTTAAACTTATATGTTAGGTACAAAATCAAACTTATAATTGTAATAGCAAAAGTTGTGATACATATAATTTGAAATACATTGTAATATTTGACATATAGGCTCTAATTTTGTAATATTATTAGAAATATAAATTGTTTGTGTAAAATCTGCTAAATTATTTGAAATTATAAGTTCATCAATTTGTATAGTACAGTTTTTGATTTTTATAATGTTATTTCCAGATACTGTAATATTGTTTTTTATACAATTTTGGTTAACAGTTGTTTTAGGAATGTTCCATGTTAGTAATATATTTGTTTCTATGTAGTTTATTTGGAAATTTCTATGTGTCTTAGTATATTTACATTCGGTTAACTCTTGTTTTATAATTCCTCTTATACATTTGTCAAAAATTATTTTTCCAGTGTCTTTGTGATGAACCTGATTGTTAAAGATGTAAAATTTATCGAAAACCTGTTCTGTCAGAATATTATTATCATCATCTGGGTACGGAACTATCTGGAGTAACGGGACTTTCGTGATTTTACTCGGGACGTGTGAGATAATCAAAATTTCTTTTGTCTCCGTTTTGAATCATGTAGACGTTTTTATTTTTAAAATTTTCTCTGAATTTATCTGTCTTAAGTAGTAATGTTTTAATCATTTTAGATTGAAGATCCCTAGTCTAGTCAACTGCATTCCTAATTCGATATCTTCTATATTCTGTGAACTGTTGCAGATTGAAAATTAATATAGAAATCTGTTGGTCTCTCTCCTTTTCTGTTTCGAGTTTATTTAAAACCCTAATTCTGCTATTGATTACATCTAAAAACGTGTCTAAGACGTGTTTCTGTATTGAATTGTTTGACAAGTCATTAATCCTTCCGTCTTATTCGTCTTTATCGTCTTTATCTAAGGTGCCGAACAGATATTTGTATACTGATCTTACTACGTTTATAAGACCTCTTGGCTTCCTCTTAATGATCCTTATCCCATTAATTTCTCGTTTTAATTTTTCTCCTAGGTATCGTACTTGAGGTAGACTGGAGAAATTCTTGGCCTCTTCTACCAAGTTGTCAAACATCAACATAGATTTTGTTGTATTTATAATTAAAGAATGGTATTCGTAATTTGTTGGTATTTCCACTGTTCCTGTTTGAAATATTAAGTATCAATTTTTCGCATTGATAGGAATTATTTCGATGTTACTGCTTTTGACTGTGGTAGTGAGGGAAATCATACAGATAAACGATATCAATAGTATGTTCCATCCTTCATGTTTCTTCGGTTGGTCTGGAATTATCGTATTTGCTTTTTGTTAATCTTCTTTTGTTTCTTGAATTTAAACTTATAATGCACGATTTCCCTGCCGCGGTTATTTTCCTCAAAATGTTTGTCATCGACTTGATCAATCCTTCCTCTTCTTTTAAAAGGATTGTTGATTTTACTCTTTACAAGTGGGGCTTGTCCATATCAACTTCAAAATCTTACCTTCTCTTATTAAGTTGTTCAATCTAATCGATTTTGTTTTGTTGACCATTAGAGTCGGGTCTGCTGGGGTTCTTTTGGTAGTAATATTATGTTTAGTTTTATGGTTATAGAAGTATAGTATTGTTTCGAATATTTTATATCTATCCTCTATATTCTGTTCGCTACCAATGATTCTAAGCTTTTCATTTACCGTCTTATCAAATCTTTCTATGTCTGATACGCCACTTTTGCTAGTTGTAACGGAAATTTTGACGACTTCAGAAGTTAACCAATTGTGCAAAGCTATTCACATAAAAGCTGAGTCTTTGTCTGCTTTTATTTCCTGGGTTTTTCCCATATCATTAAACATTTTCATTATGGCCCTTTTTGCTTCAAGCCAATCTCTACTCTTTACTTCAACTAGTGAAGCAAATTTAGAATAGATATCAATACATGACAAGAAAATTTGGTTCCCTGTGAGTAAAAAATCGATCACGTACTTTTCCAATTCTTGGACGTTGATGCACTACGATCAGTACACTCAAGTGGCCCGTATGACACCAAGCATGTGCTTGTTCGTGTTAGGTGGTAGTAGGCGCGAAAGATGAAAATATATAAAAGGAATTAGAGGAAGTAACTACTGGCGTGCTGCCAAATTGTTTGCTTGCATGCGTATTAACGTTTTAGTTTACGAAGGCTATCTAAATTTGAAATTATTATGTACAAATCGTTTTAATTTGCACATAAGACTCTAAAGGGTTCATGCAGTTGAAAGGACGTTCTACAATGGCGCAGCACTAAGGGAATATAGGATCAAGTATTTCTACTCGTTACGTGAAAGTTTAGCTGACCCAACAAGTCAGCACTTTCCATGTCACCCTGGATAAGGTTATAAATAAATAGGTTATAAATAAACAAGTCAGCACTTTCCATGTCACCGTGGATAAGGTTATAAATAAAGGTAATGCCAAGCATGGTTCTACGGTTAGATAAAGATGGTAAATTAATAAGAAGGAGTCCAGTAGAATAGGAGGGTAACCTCTGGTTTGCATTCCAGTTTAAGCCGCGTAAGGCTAAAAGTAAAAAGTTCTTTTAAACCGAATCGATACGTTTACTGTGGACCCCATACTGAGGGCTCGAAACGCAAGATCCATATTCTAAGATAGGACGAACTAAAGAAATATATAAAGATTTTGTAACGTACGGGTCATTGAATTCTTTCGACCAACGTTTAATAAATCCAAGCACACCTCTGACTTTATTCACCATGCATGAAATATGATCAATAAAGTCTAGTTTAGGATCCAGACGGACACCTAAATCGTCAACAAAAGCAATTCTTTCCGAAGAGCAGCAGTTCAGCGTGTAAGTTGCAAGCTTGGGAGCGACACGAGAGAATGTCATAAGCTTGCACTTAGAGCCGTTTAAGCTTAATAGGTTTGCACTGCACCATATTAAGATTGTTAAGATCTGTTTGTAAATCAGACTGGCAGGAGGCATCGGTATATTGCACGCAAAATTTGACGTCGTCCGCATACATAAGTACTTTGGAGTTAGTCAGAACTTTGGGCAGATCGTTAATAAATAATGTAAACAGCAGGGGACCCAAATGGCTTCCTTGCGGGACGCCAGAAGTAACCCTGAGAACATTAGATAAGGTGTTTTTAAATAGGACCTTTTGCGTCCTGCCATTCAGATAACTTGAGATCCAACTAAGAAGATCAACCGGAAATCCCATTAGGTCGAGTTTCCGAACAAAGACAGAATGGTTGACAGAGTCGAATGCTTTACTGAAATCAGTATAGATTACGTCTGTCCGAAGGTTTTTTTGAAGCCCCTTATTATGAAGGCAGTGATCTCCAAAAGTTTAATAGTCGTTGATCTTCGCTTTATAAATCCATCTTGGCATGGAGAAATAATTGATCTATACAGGTGCTGCAAGTGAAGAGTAACGATATAGAAAAGGAATTCGAGGAAGTAACTACTGGCGTGCTGCCAGATTGTTTTCTTGCATGCGTACTAAGTGGGTTAGTATTAACGTTTTTAGTTTAGGAAGGCTATCTACGTTTGAAATTATTATATACAAATCGTTATAATTTGCACATAAGACTCTAAAGGGTTCATGCAATTGAAAGGACGTTCAACAATGGCGAAGCACTTTTTTCGAAAAGTTTTTCGATGACCGACAACTTAGAGATCCCTCTATAGTTATTGGCATCTGATTTCCCTTTTTGTGGAGAGGAATAAAAAATGATTCCTTTCAAATAAGGGGAAAGTGGGAGGTCTCTAAGGACAAGGTAAACAATTTTAGAAGGGGATTGCACACGGCGTCGGCACAATACCTTAGCACACAGCCAGGTATTCCGTCGGGACCAGGCGAATAAACGGGCGTTACACGGTGAAGATCTGAAAGGATAGAGCTTTCGATTAAATTAGGACAGAAAATAAGGTTTGACTTGGGCATGATGTAAGAATAAGTCCGATTTGCGTCGGTGGAATTAGAGTAAGTGGTTTTAAAAAACTGCGCAAACAGATCGGCAATTGCCTGATCATTTTTTACGGAAGTATTTTCAAAGGAAAGCGAGGAAGGATGAGTAATTGGCTTACGTTTGGTGTTAACAAAATTATAAAACTGTTTTGGGTCCTCAGAGAACTGGGCCTTACAACGAGTCAAATAATTTTTGTAACACTGCGCGTTCAGCACGGTGAATCTCGACCGAGCAGATAAATAAGAGGAAAGGACAGATTGAGAACCGTTTCGAATTTATTTTATTTCTTGGACGTTGATGCACTACGATCAGTACAGTCAAGTGGCCCGTATGACACCAAGCACGTGCTTGTTCGTGTTAGGTGTTAGTAGGCGCGAAAGATGAAAATATAGAAAAGGAATTCGAGGAAGTAACTACTGGCGTGCTGCCAGATTGGTTGCTTGCATGCGTACTAAGTGGGTTAGTTTTAACGTTTTTAGTTTAGGAAGGCTATCTACGTTTGAAGTTATTATATACAAATCGTTATAATTTGCACATAAGACTCTAAAGGGTTCATGCAATTGAAAGGACGTTCTACAATGGCGCAGCACTAAGGGAATATAGGATCTAGTATTTCTACTTGGTACGTGAAAGTTAAGCTGACCTAACAAGTCAGCACTTTCCACGTCACCATGGATAAGGTTATAAATAAAGGTAATGCCAAGCATGGTTCTACGGTTGGATAAGGATGGTAAGTTAATAAGGAGGAGTCTACTAGAATAGGAGGGTGACCTCTGGTTTGCATCCCAGTTTAAGCCGCGTAAAGCGAAAAGTAAAAAGTTCTTTTGAACCGACCTGATGCGTTTACTGTGGACTCCATACTGAGGGCTCGAAACGCAAGATCCATATTCTAAGATAGGACGAACTAAAGAAATATATAGAGATTTTGTAACGTACACGGGTTATTGAATTCGACCAACGTTTAATAAATCCAAGCACACCTCTGGCTTTATTCACCATGCATGAAATATGATCAATAAAGTCAAGTTTAGGATCCAGACGGACACCTAAATCGTCAACAAAAGCAATTCTTTCCGAAGAGCAGCAGTTCAGCGTGTAAGTTGCAAGCTTGGCAGCGACACGAGAAAATGTCGTAAGCTTGCATTTAGCGCCGTTTAAGTTTAATAGGTTTGCACTGATCCATGTTAAGATTGTTAAGATCTTTTAGTAAATCAGACTGACAGGAGGCATCCGTATATTGCACGCAAAGTTTGACGTCGTCTGCATACATAAGCACTCTGGAGTTAGTCAGAACTTTGGGCAGATCGTTAATAAATAATGTAAACAGCAGGGGACCCAAATGGCTACCTTGCGGGACGCCAGAAGTAACCCTGAGAGCATTAGATAAGGTGTTTTTAAATAGGACCCTTTGCGTCCTGCCATTCAGATAACTCGAGATCCAACTAAGAAGATCCACCGGAAATCCCATTAGGTCGAGTTTCCGAACAAGGAGAGAATGGTTGACAGAGTCGAATACTTTACTGAAATCAGTATAGATTACGTCTGTCTGAAAATTTTTATGGAAGCCCCTTATCATGAAGGAAGTGAGCTCCAGAAGATTAGTAGTCGTTGATCTTCGCTTTATAAATCCATGTTGGCATGGAGAAATAATTGATCTACACAGGTGCTGCAAGTGAGGAGTAATGATTTTTTCGAAAAGTTTTGCGATGGCGGACAACTTAGAGATCCCTCTATAGTTATTGGCATCTGATTTGCTACCTTTTTTGTGGAGAGGAATAACAAATGATTCCTTCCAAATAAGGGGAAAGTGGGAGGTCCCTGAGCGTTCAGCACGGTAAATCTCGACCGAGCAGATAAATAAGAGGAAAGGACAGATTGAGAACCGTTACGTTTATATTTAGAATACAGAT
>VNJU01005323.1:0-11594 GCA_008042675.1 Drosophila seguyi | reverse complement strand
AGTGTTCTGAATTAATTGTTTCCCTATGTTCGTATATTAGTCTTCGTGCTTCATTAAAGCAGTCGACTAATGTTGATGCATGTCTTTGAATTGTTTCTGCCTGTTTAGGCCTATTCGGTGATAAGCATTTATATGACTTATCGAATTTTGTTTTTATATTTTTAATTGATGTGCACATTTCATGCCATTCCATGCTCTAGTGTAATTTACGAACTGTTAGTATTTTGGTGGGTCTCTACTCAATGTTTCTTTGTTATGTTCTTAATGTTCAAAGATTTTGGATATTCAACATACTAATTAGACCTTATCCAGATCTTATGCGTTACTTAAGTATCTTTTCTTGAGGAACCTATTGTGTAATTTATATAATTTTGTTATCATACTCGCACATAGCAGTACTACTACTATTATGAGGAGTACCGTAATTGTTTTAAGTTCAAGCTGTGATATCTGAACTGTATTAATTACATTTGCGGTAGAGTCCGCTAAATTTGAATTATGGTCTAGTATAGTAGACGGTTTTTGGGGGCTCTAGTTTTGATATGGCATTATATCTTATGCCCATTCAATTAAACTTATACAATTTATAAAATTTACCTAAACGTCTGGGTTTATGACGTTTTCAAAAATGCCATTCGACGTCTTAGTCGAGGCGAGCTATTTCCTGTAACTCTTCTGCGTTTATGGTAAGCCAACAGTTAATCGGACAGATATAAAAATGCGTGAGTAAAAATGCCCTAAAATAGTGGCGCCAATATAGATATACTGATATATGTCTATAGGCATATCTAAGTGAATGACATTTAAGATATATATTCAATGAAACGTTAATTTAAATTGGTATTGGTAAAATGCCATATAATATTATAAACAATGTGTCTTCTTCCCAAAACGAAAAAATATAAAGATCTGTTTTTATTTTTTTTGTACCGTTATATTGTCATTATCAAAATTGTTTGCAGCTGAGTATATATACTCAGTGCCAGAGACATGGAAATATTAGATTTGTAATGTGGTTGGCTCACAATTCAGTGTTACAATTCAATAGGGAGAGAAAAAAAAATTCTCCAACCACATTTGTTAATAAAAGCCTATCAGTTTTGTTTGTCAGAGGATTCCCTCCTCGGCTTGGGCTTATAGACTTAATAATGAGGCAAATTGGGGCATTTGCATTTAAGGAGCCCATTTGCGTTTCTTCGCACTTTGGCGAAGCTCCTTTTTTAATCTCTTCAAGACGCTCTATGTAGCGTTGACGGGTCGTCTCCTCTTTTGCCAACTGGGTCATCTCCATGACCAGTCGGCGTTGCTAAAGCAGTTTAATTCTTCTTCCAGAGCGTTTGTGTTTTTTCACCTCCTGTTTTCCCTATCGTGCCCGGTACTTAGCTATTGTGAGTGGGTGTGGTCCATCGGCGGGGTTCTGCTGGAGCGCTTCTTCCAGCGTTAGCAGGTCCCTTTGTACTGTGGGCTGCGCATTTGAAAATTGTGGCTCATCTGCCATCAATTTCCGCTTTTTGTTGCTGTGTGTTATTGTGTGTTTGTTAATATTTCATGCTGTTGTTGTTGTGGTTGGTTTTGCTTTCTTTGCAGGTATTGTAGTTGCAGCTACTGAGCACTGCTATTCTTGTGAACACAGCTGTATGTAGGCGTTCTTAATTTAATGTTTTTTTTCTTTACTACTTGCACACAACATAATCACAAATCACACAAAGTTACTCAAGGTTACTCACCGTGCGCCGAACGTGGCACCAGCGAGGAAAGCTGCGGGGACGAACGTGTCCCCGATTGAGAGAGCTAGTGGTCAGGCCGTTGCGGGGAGGAAGAGGCAACTTCAACATAGGTCGCCGAACTCCCCAAGACTACGGTCAAGAGGACCAAGACTAGGAACACCGCGGCGCTGGAGGGCTCTAGAAACTCACATAGCGCGAAGCGTCCGAAGGCGGCCTCGTACGCCAGTGTTGCCAAGGGCTCGAACCTTGCCATACTAGCAGACGACTACCCGAAGGGGCTCCTGACAAAGGAGGAGTTGTCAGCGGTGGAACAGGCCCTCGTCGAGGAGATGAGGAAGGGCTGGACCGCAGCCCTAAACTTCAACGGCGTCCAGTTCCGTGACGGTCTACTCTTAGTGGACTGCATGGACTGCGATGCCAAGAAATGGCTGGAGCTAACGGTCCCCAACGTTAGCAGCAGGGTGAGCAGCTCCGCACCTGCCTTCAAGAGGACTTGCCGGTGACGAACATCGTCCCACTATACCTACCTCGAACGGCAGGGGAGACGATGGAGAAGTCCCCTGGGCTGCTCAATGAGCAAAACAAGGGTCTCCTCACCGAGACTTGGCGATCATCCGGCAAATAGAGTCCAAAGAAGGCAAGTTGCTGACGCTTGGACTGGATGAGTAGGCGCTTATATTCCTCAAAAAGCGAGAGATGCTGGTGAGCTACCGGTTCGGCCAGCTGAAATGCCGCCTGCATAAAAAGCAGGATTCGGTGGTGGCGGAGTGTCCACTGACTCAGTGGCCGACGTTGTGCCTGGCACTTCCACGGCTGCAGCCAAGGCGGCACCCTCCTGCCCCTCGGACAAAGCAGCGGAGGCTGAAGCCTTAGCAGCAGTGGAGGCCGAGTTGGACTCGAAATCACTCCACTGCCTGGACCTGACGCGCCTGCACATGGGCGGCGTAGAGGAACCGATCAGCAATGAGGAGCCATCCGTTGATGAGCGGGCACCCACCGAGATGCAGTCAGAGGCCTACCTGACGCTCTCGGAGGGTGAAGAAGAGCTCTAAGGACGGGAGTCACCAGCGTGGCTCAGATCAACCTGCATCACGTGAAGGCAGCTTAGGCTGTCATCGGCAGGTTGGTTACCAGGTCTGACCTGGGGCTGGTGCTCATCCAGGAGCTTTGGGTCGTCAGAGGCAGGATCTGCGGCCTGAATCAAAAGAGTATGCAAACAATTGCAGACGTAAGGGAGGCATCACCAAGAGCTTGCATCTTGGTGCGGAAGGATATTAACTTCCTTTGTCTATCTAAATTTCTCAACAGAGATCTAGTAGCGGTGATGATCACTAGCGAGCGCGGAAGTATTGTGGTGGCGTCAGCATACTTCCCAGGAGAAGTGACGGATGCCCCCCCACCAGAGGTTCAGGATCTGGTACAAAACTGTAGCAGCAAAAGGCTACCCCTGCTGCTAAGGTGCGACGCCAACGCGCACAGTATTGCATTTGGAAGTACGAACACCAACAGCAGAGGTGAGTGTTTACTAGACTATCTTGTATCTAGGGATCTCACAGTATTTAATGTGGGGGCTGAACCCACTTTTATTACTAAAACAAGGGCCGAAATACTGGACATTACTTTCGGTAATGAGGGGGGCTCCCGGTTGATTCGCAACTGGAAGGTCTCCTCAGAATCATCAATGTCGGATCACAGGATCATCCTGTTCGACATTCATAGTAACCTTAGCTTCAGCCGAGTTATAAGGAACGACGGACTGACTGGCCAGCCTATCAGTCGTGTCTGGAATTAAATCCGAGCAAACTGAACCAGAGTAGGAGAGTATCCTCTCCGGAAGATCTTCAGCAACTCTCAAGAGAAGTAGGGGAGACAATCTTGGATGCATATCATGCAAGCTGTCCCAAAGAAACAGTAGAGCCCAGCAGGGACAATCCCTAGTGAAATAAAAAACTGAAACTACTTCGCGCAGAGGTCAGGAAGCTGTTTAACACAGCTAAGAAGAACAGCGCCAATTGAGTATTATACACCAAAAAGCTGACATAGTACGACAAAGAAATGCGGTATAGTTAGCGCGCTCACTTTCGGAAATTTTGTTTTACCATAGAACAAGCTGCACCAGCGGCTAGAGTGCTTAAGCCGATCTCAAAAGCCAAAGTACTATCTGAGCTTTGCCTGAAGAGAGCGGATGGTTCCTTCACAGAGGATGAGGAAGAGAAGGCGGAACTTCTTCTGCAAACTCACTTTCCTCTGTGCAGAACCATCTCCAATGTAGACATCAGTTATGAAAGGATCCACAACGGGAGACCCAACTGGAGCCTGGCTGCAGCAATCGTAACTGAGCAAAAGATTAGGTGGGCAGTGAGTACACTCAGCCCGTACAAAGCTTCGGGGATGGATGGTATCATTCCCATCCATCTTCGAAAGGGTATTGAACAGCTAATGCTGTTCCTTATAAGTTTTTTCAGGGAAAGCCTAGCTATTGGTAAAATCCCTAAGGCATGAAGAACGGCTAGGGTGATATTTATCCCGAAGGTTGGGAAGAAAGACCCATTTCATCCCAAATCAGCCGATCAGCCTAACCTCCTTCCTGCTGAAAACCCTTGAAAAGATTGTGGATAACCACATTAGAAACTCGCAATTGGTGCGAAGTCCTCTGCATGCGCATCAGCATGCCTACAGAGAAGGGAAGTCAACAGAATTGGCTCTCCTGAGCCTCGTTTACAGTCGGGGCTCACGACCTGGCTGGGCAAACTCCTCGATAGCAGAATAGCGGAAATCACTGTCAACAATGTGACAGATAGAGCTCAAACCACCAGAGGCTGTCCGCAGGGCGGTGTCCTATCACGATTACTCTGGAGCCTAGTGGTGGATGAGCTGTTAGATAAACTAACAGCAAATGGGTTCGAGTGTCAAGGCTATGCCGATGACATAACTCTGATCTGTAAAGGAAATTTTAACAGCACATTGTGCGATATAATCACACTGGGCCTAAGTCTGAGTTTAGACTGGTTCAGAGATTTGGGGCTGAACATCAACTTAGCAAAAACCACTGTTGTCGCCTTCACCAATCGCTACAAGCTAAAATCAATTGGGCCCATAGTCATTGGGGGCGAAGAAATACCGTTCTCCACTGAAGTCAAATATCTGGGAGTCATACTAGATAAGCGATTACTGTGGAGGCAGCATGTGGAACATGCTGTTTGCAAGGGCACCATGGCCCTAATGAGCTGTAGATCTCTTGCAGGGAAAAACTGGGGAGTGTCTCCAAAAATCCTACTGCGGATGTACACTGCTATGGTGAGGCCCATAGTCAGCTACGGAGCTACGGTTTGGGCGAATCGCGCTGACCTTGATGTCACCAGAAGGCCACTGGGCAAACTACAGAGACTTGACTGCACGTGCATCTCGGGCGCTATGCGCACTTGCCCATCCACAGCTCTGGACGTGCTGCTCGGACTTCCACCACTGCACTTGTATATCAAGCACAATGCTCGCAGAACTACCATGAGCATAACAGGGGCAAGATCAGCTGACTCGGCTGCGACTGCAACTGACCTGTTACTGGAATATCCGCAGGATGCTCAATTGGCCAAGTTCAGTTTTGAGAAAAACTTTAGGTTGGAACTTAGCAACAAGTCGGAGTGGACCAACATGTCTACCACCTACGATGTGAAACCACATGCTATTGGATGGTACACCGACGTCTCACTCACAGAGGACGGTGCGGGTGCGGGGGTCTGCGGGCCTCGACTCAAACATCATGAACCTCTAGGGAAATTCGCCAGCGGAAGTACACTCGATTCAGAGATGTGCCTCGTTTAACATTGAGCGGGGCTACTATCGGAGAGACATAGCCATTTTCTCGGATAGTCAGGCAGCAATCAGAGCACTCAGTGCACATAGGATTGTCTCCAGGCTAGTATGCCAATAGGAACACTCAATGAGTTGGGTGTAAACAACAAAGTAACCATATACTGGATACCAGGGCATGCGGGGATCCCCGGCAATGAAGTGGCCGACATCATGGCTAGAAAGGGGGCGAGTACGCCTTTCTATGGACCAGAGCCCTTCTGCGGACTTGGCCCAGGAGTCGTCAGCCAAAGCAGTCGTGTGGATCTCATGACTGCCAGCGATGACTTTTGGCGGTCGTCGGAAGGGGCTAAGCAGAGTAAACGCCTGTTAGGAAGCTACAACAGCAAGAGGACCAAAGATTGTTTGGAGTTGAGCAAAGAATCTCTCCGAATAGCCACGGGTTTCCTGACCGGGCACTGCAGATTGCGCAAGCATCTGTATAATCTCAAGATAGGGGTGGTTAGTCTTTGCAGACTTTGTCTGGAAGAAGACGAGACTCCGGAACACCTGCTTGAGGTGTGCCCAGCTATCAGTCGGTTGAGGTTGACCCACTTGGGGAGCCATACACTCACCACACAGGAAATGAGGGCTCTTCGACCAGGCGACATCATCGCATTCTTGCGAACGATTGGACTTCTCGAGGAGCTATAGCTCAGACACTAGGACGAGGGCACAATAGATTCAAGTGGTCGCAGTGCACGAACCTCTTTACTATTATTATTATTATTACTCAAGGTTCACAGCAGGACTCGAGACCGAGTCAAGGTCGCCATGTAATATTATAAGTTTTATTCTTTGGTGACTTCAGAGCGTCTGCTCTGTTTTAGTACTTTTATTTGAATGGATATATCATGCTGCCTTTGGGCGCAGCTAACCCGCACATGGTATACTTAAGACTATGTGTTCTTAAAGGCATATATACATATACATATGTATGCAGAAGGCATGCATATGTTATGTATAGCTTGACCACTTGAGCTGCATAGTGCATGCTCAGCATTCTCACGCTCCGCGATCGGCTTATGTATAAGCGTTAGATCGTATTTCAAGAGCATGAGTGCTTGTGTAATGGTTGGTGGTCTTTTTGTGTAGTTTACGTTTATTATTTATTATGACAAAGTGCCACAATATATTTACTGTACATATACGAAGGGTAGATACACTACAATATTAAACTTTTATAAAGTCTCCTCTTTCAACATTCGTTGGTCTTAGACTTTGGCCCGAACGCTTTGAAGGCCAACTGATGACTAATAAAATCAGTTATGAAGTTATTCTGTCGTTTGAAGTCCGTTTTTGCGAAAACAAAGAACTGTTTTGGCTGGACGGTCAGATATATTCTGTAAATCAGTCACAATCAAGGGCGTCACATCGAAAGTGGGATGATAGGGATCTTCGGGTAGGGCCAGCGGCGACATCCTGTCTTAACGAACTCTAACCGGAACTGACACAAAACAGAGATGATGCCAGCCCTTTAGGGAATTTCGTACATGGTTGACTTGAGACAGCGAAATCATACTGTATGGGAGTAAGAAGTGTATTTGTGGAATTGTTTGACGACCAATAGCCCCTAGAATATTAAAAATAATAAGAACCAGTAAAAGGGTACTATCCAGAAGTTGACTAGAAACTATCTGGATAGCGGAAAGATGGTTCGAATAAACATAAAGTTCCCACAAAGGAGGAATGTAGAAACAAGTAATAAAAATGAGGATACCATTTACTGATAGCTTTACACAAAGGAATTCAACATCGTTGCACTCCTCGGAAGTTATTAATTCAGACGCGAGACTGGAGTCAACTGCTATGAGGACACCAACTTTACGTCTGATAGCCCGATCCAGCAAATATATCGTGGACACAGCTGGAAAAAACTCGGAAATCAGAATCTCCGGCCTTAACCTGTGAACACAATAACCTGGGACGCATTTTGATAGAAGATAGAGAGGGAAGACACACTCCTACAGGCCGCCTTTCCTTTTTCTTAGCAGTAACTCAAACCGATGTTGTTTTTTTTTATTTAAATATTCTACCGTCCTTCCCAAAACAACAATGCAATTGGCATGCACAATGTTGTCACACAACCAGCAGGCGAATGTAAGATCAGTAGCGGAAATAACAGTTAACAGGTTTTGGCGAAGCAGACAATAGCGGACAATATTTGGACTTACCACTGTACCTTTACGTAGGGAGACGTAAGAATGAACGAGAGAGCGAGTATGCGTGAGCGTGGGAGCAAGACTATCGTTTATCTGTCGCGACGACGCGAAAAACTGCTAAATGGGGAAGGAAAGAGGAATGAAAAAAACACCAAAAGCTAATACTGATAGCACAACTTAATTGTTGAAATAATAACAATTAAATACACAAAAAAAAAGTTGCATGCACGCGCAGTAAGCGAGAACTTCATAGAATACAAAATAGAAGAACCCCGTTGGTTTTTATGCAAATATACACAACACGGGAGCGCAGGAAAAAAACACGTCCAATCACTTAGAAGAGAGAAAGCTTTCCTATTCCGCTTATATCGTCTTGTGCATTTGTCATCTTTACGTGACAGTCAAAGCGCTGCTAAACTAATTTCCATTATCGACCTTATTTCAGGCAAAGTCGATTGTTCTGCTTCGTTGAGCTGTATTAACTTTTCCGTTCCGAGTAGGCATTTACGAACCGTCGAGCCATTGCTCTTACCTATTTGCAGAGCAAATTAAGCTTTAAATGAGCCCATTTCCAGGACCTTAATTTATTTCAAAAAGCTGCCACCAAGCGATGGCGCCAAGCTCACCAAGAGATGTAATTAAGAAAGCCTTTTTCCAATATTTGGCCACAATTAATGTTAGTTAAAATAAAGTTAAGTAAGCAGTTAATAATCTACAGTTGGCGAAATAAATAATCTTCCGATTTGCATTAAATTATAACCGAAATTATTAAAAAATTTATAATGGCTATATCTCTGAGTAGATACAAATGTTTTGAAAAACAGCGATTTTTAAATATTTTTATATTAGTAAAATTTTGATAAAACTAAATTAATTCAAGAATAATACAAAATGGCCATGTCTCGAAGTATATGAAAATAGGTTGAGAACTGGGTAAGAAGTAATTCACTTCCACAAAATATTCCGATCGTGCCTATGGCAGCTATATGATATAGTCGTCCGATCTAATCTTTTCTGACTTGTATAGTAGTGAAAGCATATAAAAGACTACAGGCAAAGTTTCATTCAGATAGCTTTAAAACTGAGGGACTAGTTTGCGTAAAAACGGACGGACGGACGGACAGACGGGTATGTCTAGATCGACTCGGCTGCTGATGCTGATCAAAAGTATTTATTCTTTATAGGGACGGAAATGTTAATACTCTGCAAGGGTATAAAAATACTTAAATTGACTTTTAATTCTATTACGTTTTTTTTATCAAAAGGAGGAAGATGTAGTATTTTCACATACGAATGCACACTGTACTCAGTGATATGGACATATAATACAAATATATTTTTGCCCTTATAAAATATAATTCGAATCTACATAGCGCTAGGTCGGCAAGTCAGGCATGCGTGAACTACATATTAAAAATAATTTAGAATCATATTCACAGAAGACATCATCTGCCACAAGTCTTCCTCTAGTACAGCAGTTCTATCCTGAAAGGCTTCATATCAAATACTACATTTTGCCAACTGGTGCAAGTTTGCATGCATTTTAAATTCCCAACTTTAAAATTAGTTATCTTCAAAACAAAAATAATCCTTTGGATTTGTTACCGGTTTTGTGATAGTTTCTCAAAACTCATTATATCCTATTTAAACGGTAAAAGTTTTACTAAGAGATAGAACAAGGGAGACAAAGCCCTGTACTTCAGATTCAAAAAAATATTTTACGAACGCAACAAAATTCCTATTTATAGTTTCGCAATTTTCTTAACGAGCAAAGCTAACATAAAATGAATGCAATTATAACTTACTCTTGAATTCCAGGCGAATTGTTTTTATTTGTTCTAATATAACTGGCTCTTGTTCATGCAACTTTCGCTCCTGTCCGCGATGAACTTCATGTAAATAAGAGCCCTCAATCATAGTTCGGTTTATGATACCTGGCTCAATATCTGGATAAATGACCTCATCTAAGAGCGGCTTTTGGTCCTCGACCACTTTCATTGTATCTCCATTCATTTTGATTAAAATAAGAACAAGTGATATTAGTCAATCTGTGTGATGTCTGTATTTGAAAAGTAATGAAAAGTCATGAAATAAGAGACTTACATTTCTAAGTAAACTTGGAGTCGGTAATATAAATTATTTTCTCTCCAAGTCCAATGGACGTGTTTTTTTCTTGCGTTCTTGTATTGTGAAAAACCACTGGGATTTTATTTCTATTTTATATTTATACCTCTGCAGGGTATTATAATCTTAGTCAGAAGTTTGCAACGCAGGGAAGGAGAAATTTCCGTCCCTATAATGTATATATTTTCTTGATCAGCATCAACAGATCGACTCGATCTAGCCATGTTCGTCTGTCCGTCCGTCCGTCCGGATCGGACGACTATATCATATAGCTGCCATAGGAACGATCAGTTAATTTTAATGAAAAAAATTATAGCTTAGCCAATTTTCAACATATTTGCATAAAATTTAAGATTTGTAAAATTTGTATTATTATAGAATTTCGGTTTTAATTTTATAAAAATCGGACCTGTATATTATATAGGGGCCAGAGGACCGATCGGGCAATTTTGAGGAAAAAATAAACCTTAGGCAATTTGTTCACATATTTTCATAAAATTTAAGATTTGGCCATTTTGTATTATTCTAGAATTTCGGTTTTAATTTGATTAAAATCTGACAATTTTGAGGGAAAAATCTAACTTAGCAAAATTTTCATATATTTTTATAAAATTTGAGGCATGGCCATTTTGTATTATTCCAGATTTCGGTTTTTATTTTGTTGCTGGCAACATTTAGTTCGTTCGCAACATTTTTCGCTAGCAACATTCTTTGCTGGCAACATTTTTCTCTCGCAACATATTTTTTATTCCAGTACCCAAGAAAGCGAATAAGTAAGAAAATTTATCTTCTCTTCTACCTACTGCAAGGGTAGTTAAACTTCCGCTTGCCGAAGTTAGCTTCCTTTCTTGTTTGTGATTAATAAATTTCCTTTTCATTTCGCTGCATATTAATTAATTATTGCGGCGAATTGAATTTAAAAAATGGTTTTTAATTTTTTAATTCTTTTATATTTTATTGTTTTTTTGTGATAAGCCTTTTTTTGTCGTAACTTGATATTCACAAGACATTTTATAATATTTCTTTGATCTGACAACCGATCGCTTTTGGATCCAGAATGGACTGCCCGCTTAATTCTAGATTCTTATCCTCGAAACCTCGGCCAGGAGCTTTCCTTCTTGGACTTTGATCTTTATTAACAAAAACCTCAGATGAAGCTGTCGCATCATATTCGGAAATAGCCCGATGCAAATTGGTTGGGATGCCAACGGAAGTTTGTGTTTACTCGGGAATGGTTTATTTATTCTAGCAGGGCGACCCGAGACCAAAGGCAAAGCCATTGTTGAGATTAAATTCAGAAAAATTGTTTATTAATTCCGTAAGAGGTCCCCAGTTTCATGAGTTGGATAACTCTCCCCCTTCCAGTGTCAAGTCACTTCCTGAATTTGTTTCCATTCGTTGATCAACACGACCTTTTAAGGGCTTGCGGCCGCCTCACTGCCCCCAAAGCCCTACAATATTATGAACGCCATACGATAATTCTTACCTACGACTGTAGATTGTCGCGCCTTATCATCCAATTTACTCACCAGATTACTATTCATGGCGGTAGTCAATTGATCGAACACCTGATCCGATCGAAGTATTGGATTCCTAAAATCAAGAATCTGGTGAAGGCTGTGGTCAATCCTAGTAAGATTTGCACGATTTACAAGAAAAGACTGCAAACACAGCTGATGGGCGATCTCCCGACAGATAGAGTCTCCTTCTCGCGGGCGTTCACCTACACGGG